>CM076578.1:471457927-471722384 GCA_034641835.2 Pinus albicaulis
TATATTTGATTGTGAAGAGTTCATCTGTCAAACTTGTGATATCAATAAATTCCTACTTAAATCCTTACTTAATTCTAAACAAATTAGATTGAAAATTAAAAACTATTCTATTCACATATATATGAAAATATGCAAAAGTTATAATGATTCTGTGTTACCTATTGTTGGAATTATTGAAAATTCCAAACACACAGTGAAGGAGAGAATAATACTCCCCTATACAACACAGAGAGATTAAAACTAAAATTTGCTTGCAAACAGGAGACAGAGATGGCATGAAAAATGCTTTCTTTCTATTTAATTAAAACAGAACTGAAAACTATCACAAATTTCTTCCTCAACAGTGAGGGATTCACAAAATATGAATAGGGACTGCTACAGACGCAGTGCTGCACAAAAAACAAATCTCTGTCTCTCTTCAAAAACACTACAACACTGTTGTGTCTTCCTTTTGCTCCGCTCTGCTGTGCGAAACAGAATAACAACTCATTACTCCACTCACGGGCCTTTTTCAATATATATATGGCACGGCGAAAACAAAAACATTAAAACAAAGAAAAACCTTTGCACAACATAAAACTTTAACATTGGCGCGACGTACGAGTGGGGACCACATCGTAGTCGACCACTTTGCGATGAGCGGATCGGCGGAACAATCAAACTTGCAATAATGCGATAGTGCGATATTGCGATAGCGCGGTCGCATCGCAACTATTTGTGATAACATATGGATGGGTGATAACAAAACTTGCGACGTTGCGATTTGCGATGGCGCGATCGCATCGCATCGCAACTTTTTGCGATAACATTTGGCGGAACATATATGACATGCGATATTGCGATGTTGGGATCGTGCGATGGTGCAACGATCGCATATCACAGATTTCCATATCAACAAGACACTTTTCTCTTCAAAACTGAAAGCTGCGCTCTGCGATTTGCGCTAAAGCGCTTAAGTGGTAGGGACCACTTATCCTCCTTTTCATAAAAGGCTTCCGCCTGTTCGATCAATTTCATTCTTTTTGGTTGTTGAGGGCTTTAAAGCCCGAAATGACTGTCTTTAATAACTTCTGCTCCTCCGTAGACTTGAACTACGAAATTATTCATTATTCTGCTGAAATGAATCCTCCCATAATCCAAAATTAATTCTTCCTGTCATTTGTGGCTGCGGCCCATACAAATTTAAATTCTCCTTACGGATTCTTTTCATTCTTCTTAAATACAGAGTGTTGTGCACTCAAAACTTTGCTGCTGCTGCTGTACTCTCTTTCTTCGTGTACAAAGGCACAGCAGGTGACTTTAATATTTCAACACTCCCCCTTAAAGTCAGCTGCTGGGTTATCCATCATACCCAAACATTTTCTCAAAAATTCAAATGTCTTCTGTCCCAATGGCTTTGTCAAAATATCTGCATATTGCTCCTCTATTTTACAATGCTGTAAAACAATTTCTCCATTGTTCACCAATTCTCTGATATAGTGAAACTTTGTGTCTATATGCTTCGTTCTCTTATGAAACATAGAATTCTTTGATAATGCAATAACTGAGCTATTGTCACAATAAATCATAGTGCCCTTTACATGTTCTTGGCACAAGCTTCTCAACATTCTTTTCATCCAAATTTCTTGACACGTTGCTGCTGTAGCTGCCACATACTCTGCCTCTGCTGTAGATAATGCTACAATAGGTTGTTTCTTAGAAGCCCATGAAATGGCTCCTGAACCCATATGAAAAACATAACCGAAAGTGCTCTTCCAATTATCTACACTTCCAGCCTAATCACTGTCAGTGTATCCAACTAACTCTGAATTTTCTGAAGTTGTATACAAAATACCAAATCCTTTTGTTCCTTTCACATACCTCAGAATTCTTTTTGCTGCTTGCCAATGTGCTTCTTTTGGCTTCTCCATAAATCTGGAAATTAAACTAACAGCATACATAATATCCGGCCTAGTTGCAGTCAAATACATGAGGCTGCCAACTATGTTTTTATACAAACTTGGATAAAAATTCTTGCTGCTGTCATCTTTACTCAACTTCAATCCCATTATTGTGGGAGTAATTGCAGCTTTACACTCCTGCATGTTAAATCTTTCTAAAACTTGATTCACATACTTTGCTTGAGATATAAAAATCCCTTTTTCACTTTTCTCTACTTCTATTCCCAAGAAGTATCTCAACAAACCCATGTCAGTCATTTCAAACTCATCTTTCATGACTGTTTTAAAATTTTCAACAAGATAATCATCATTATCTGTAAAAATTAGATCATCAACATATAAAACAACAATGAGTATCTTACCATCCTTTTCTTTGATGTAGAGGGTGGGTTCTCCCTCACACTTCTCAAATCCATTTTGCAGTAGATAGGAGTCTATCCTACTGTACCATGCTCTTGGAGCTTGCTTCAGCCCATAAAGAGATTTCTTCAATTTGCAGACCTTATGCTCTTGGCCTTTCTTCTCATATCCGAGAGGTTGTTCCACATATACCTCTTCCATTAAAAATCCATTTAAAAATGCAGATTTTACATCCATCTGATATACTTTCCATTTGTTTTGTGCTGCTATGGATAGCACTGCTCTTACTGTCTCCATTCTTGCAACTGGTGCAAAATTTTCTTCATAATCAATTCCTTGCTTCTTCTTATATCCCTTGACAACAAGTCTGGCCTTGTGTATTTCTATTTTTCCTTCAGCATTGCTTTTGGTCTTATAGACCCATTTTACACCAATGACTTCTTTACCTTTTGGGAGATCAACCAGCTCCCATGTTATGTTCTTCTCTATGGCATTAATTTCATCATCCATAGCTTCTATCCATTTTCTATCTTTAATTTCATCTTCAAAATGAATAGGATCATCAACCTGACAATACAAAGAAAATAAGGAATTCATACCTTCGTTTGCTTCTCCTTGCTCATAAATTTCTCTAAGGCTTCTGAACCTTGTTCCTCGTTCACTTGGTGTAGACGTGCTTGATGAAGCACTCATTTTTGCTCTATGTGGTGTGCTTGGAGATGCACTCCCGCTTCTTCTCAAGGGTGTTCTTGATGCCGCTTGAGGTGTCCCTTGCTGTCCTTGTGCTGGTGGAGGTTGTGCTATGGATGAGTTGTTAATTTCAACTACATCTTCCTCATCTTCATCATGAGACAAACAACTTTTAACATTGACTGTTTTCTCAATGCTTCCATCCCATGCTTCCTCTTCAATGAATTGCACATCTCTGCTTATTACAAACTTCTTTGTGGATGGGTTATACAATCTATATCCTTTGGAATCTTCACAGTATCCAAGGAAAATGCACTTCTCCCCCTTACTATCCAACTTCTTTCTCAATTTGTCTGGAATGTGTACATATGCAACACATCCAAAAACTCTCATGTGGGTGACTCCCTGTTTTCTGCCACTCCACGCTTCTTCTAGAACTTTGTTCATCACAGCTTTTGTGGGGCATCTATTCAAAATATACGCAGCACAGTTTGCTGCTTCTGCCCAATACTCATTCGGCAAGTGTTTTTCCTTCAGCATACTTCTAACCATTTCCATTATGGTTCGATTCTTTCTTTCAGCAACTCCATTCTGTTGCGGTGTGTACCTTGTGGTAAACTGCTTGTGTATGCCATTCTCTCTGCAAAATCGCAGAAATTATTTTGATATGTATTCCCCTCCTCTGTCGGTTCTGAGGACTTTAATATACAATCCTCTCTGTTTCTCTACAAGAGCTTTAAAGTGGCAAAATTTCTGAAAAGCTTCACTCTTATATTTCAGAAAATAAATCCACACTTTTCTTGTGAAATCATCTATGAAGGTCAGCATGTATATGCTGCCTGAAATAGATGTTCTTTGCATCGGTCCACATAAATCTGAGTGAATTATTTCTAGGGGTGCTTTCGCCCTTATGCTTTTCCCTGAAGGAAATTTTTCTCTGTGTTGCTTTCCCAAGATGCAACCTTCACATAGGCTGTCAGGCTTCTCAATAAATGGTAAACCTCTTACCATTCCTTTTCTGTGCAACAAATTTAATCCTCCGAAATTGAGATGTCCAAATCTCAAGTGCCATAACCAATTTTCATCCTTTTCTTCCTTCTGAAAGGCTTCTTGTGTTACGGCTGCCATGCTCTTTCCTTTTCCCTTCAAGTCAATATTGAGCTTGAGTGGAAACATTCTATTGCTGGTCATTTGGATTTCAGCAATGATCTTCTTGCTTGGAGGTATATCTTTTATTGTGCACACATCATCTTTGAATATTACATTGTAACCTTTATTTATGAGCTGCCCAACGCTCAAAAGATTACATTTCAGACCTGGAACATAATACACATCAGGAACAAATTTCTGCTCCCCATTCCTTGCACGAATACTAACTCTGCCTTTTCCTTTGACAGAGATCTTAGTATCAGTCCCTGTGGTCACTTCAGATTTAATCTCTTCATCTAGATTGGCAAACATTTCTTTGTTGCCAGCCATATGATTACTACAACCTGAATCTAAGAACCAAACATCATCATTTCTATCTTGTGCTACATTACAGGCTAATAGCACATTACTTGGGTTCTTTTCTTCTTTTGCTACATTAGCATTCTGCTTATTTTTCATGTCATTTTTCTTCTTCCTACATTCATTGGCATAGTGCCCATATTTCTTGAAATAATGACATTGGACATTGGATTTATCATACCTCTGTCCATGAGCATGTTGGTGTTGATGTCCACCTTGCTGGCTGTTGGAGTGGCCATGGTTCTAACGTTGACTGTTGCTCCTTCCATGCGAATGTGAAGGGTTGTTCCTTCCACCTCTGTTCTGGCTTCTGCCTCTTCCTCTTCCTTTTCCTTGACCTCTTCCTCTTCCTGAAGGCATCTGGGTCTTGAAGGCATGCTCTAGAGATGAGTGTTCATCTCTGCTCAATCTCTGTTCATGAGTTATCAATGAGGCATGAAGTTCATCCACTGTGAACTGTGAGAGATCTTTAGTCTCTTCTATGGTGGTAACAATAACATCAAACTTTGAGGGTAAGCATCTAAAAATTTTCTCCACAATTATTCTTTCTTCAAGATTTTCTCCATGGGATCTTATCTGATTTACAATCCCAATCACATGTGTAAAAAATGTGTCTACACTGTCTGACTCTTTCATGCAAAGAGTTTCAAAATCTCTTCTCAGCAACTGAAGCTTTGCTATCTTAACTTTCTCCATACCTTGATAGGCTACTTTCAGAGTTTCCCATGCCTCCTTGGATCTCTTAGCTGCTGCTATCCTTGGAAACACATTCTCATTTACAACTTGATACAAACAGAAGAGAGCTTTATCATCTTTCTTCCTATTGCTTTTCAATAAATCCTTCTCTGCTTGAGTTAAGGCATTAAAAGCCTGCTCATCAGCTGATTTAACAAAACCATCTTCTACAAGTTCCCATAAGTCTTATGAGACAAACAGGGCTCTCATGGTAATGGCCCAATAATCATAGTTCTTTCCATTAAATTGTGGAAGCTAAACATTTCCAATGTTCATACCAGTGCTTGGTCCAGTCATTTCTCTTAAACTGAACACTGAACTTAAACAAATTGTCTTTCCTTTTATTTAGAGAACAAACTCTTTTAAAACAAAACAAAAGCTCTGTTTTCCTTGAGAAATACCTGAACTTTGACCTCTGTTGAGCTTTCACACTGCTGGAGAAAATGCTGCAACAAGTCTTCTTCTTCTTCTTCTTCAGCTTCTTTGAAATCTTCGAAGAGCCTAGACTAGCTCTGATACCATGTTGGAATTATTGAAAATTCCAAACACACAGTGAAGGAGAGAATAATACTCCCCTATACAACACATAGAGATTAAAACTAAAATTTTCTTGCAGACAGGAGATAGAGATGGCATGAAAAATGCTTTCTTTCTATTTAATTAAAACAGAACTGAAAACTATTACAAATTTCTTCCTCAACAGTGAGGGATTCACAAAATATGAATAGGGACTACTATAGACGCAGTGCTCCACAAAAAAAAAATCTCTGTCTCTCTTCAAAAACACTACAACACTGCTGTGTCTTCCTTTTGCTCCGCTCTGCTGTGCGAAACAGAATAACAACTCATTACTCCAGCCTCACGGGCCTTTTTCAATATATATATGGTGCGGCAGGAACAAAAACATTAAAACAAAGAAAAACCTTTGCGCAACATAAAACTTTAACATTGGTGCGATGTACGAGTGGGGACCACATCGCAGTCGACCACTTTGCGATGAGCGGATCAGCGGAACAATCAAACTTGCGATAATGCGATAGTGCGATATTGCGATAGCGCGGTCGCATCACAACTATTTGCGATAACATATGGATGGGTGATAACAAAACTTGCAACGTTGCGATTTGCGATGACGCGATCGCATCACATCGCAACTTTTTGCGGTAACATTTGGCGGAACATATATATGACATGCGATATTGCAATGTTGCGATCGTGCGATGGCGCAACGATCGCATATCGTAGATTTCCATATCAACAAGACACATTGCTCTTCAAAATTGAAAGTTGCGCTCTGCGATCTGCGCTAAAGCGCTTAAGTGGTAGGGACCACTTATCCTCCTTTTCATAAAAGACTTCCGCCTGTTCGATCAATTTCATTCTTTTTGGTTGTTGAGGGCTTTAAAACCCGAAATGACTGTCTTTAATAACTTTTGGTCCTCCGTAGACTTGAACTACGAAATTATTCATTCTTCTGTTGAAATGACTCCTCCCATAATCCAAAATTAATTCTTCCTGTCATTTGTGGCTGCGGCCCATACAAAATTTAAATTCTCCTTACGGATTCTTTTCATTCTTCTTAAATACAGAGTGCTGTGCACTCAAAACTTTGCTGTTGTTGCTGTACTCTCTTTCTTCCTGTACAAAGGCACAACAAGTGACTTTAATATTTCAACACCTATAAAACTAGTTCATTTGTCTCCCTACAATTAAAAACACTAGCAATTAAATTTTAATTTTCAATATGGTTATTAATGACACATCTCTTAAAGTTTAAAATTATTTGATCACTTCCTGTAATGACACATCTCTTAAAGTTTAAAACTATTTGACTTACTCTCGCATTTTTTATTTATAAATTTTAAAATAACATGGTTCATCAAGAACATCGCATGGGTTGTTAAATGTCTAGCCTTTATGAACCACACTAGTTAGTTCAAACTAGTTCAAACACGTGACAACATTTCTTGTCATATGATTTTTACCAAGAACTTAAATATGTACAATAAATCACATAAGCCAAAAGTTTAAAAATATTTATAGCAATTTAAATAAATAAAATAATTTCTACCATTTTTAATTTTTATTTATTTAAAATAATGTTTTTTAGAAGTCAAAATTTAAAAATATTGATAATAATCTTTAAAATAAATAGATAAATTTTCCATTTAAATTTTATTTATTTAAAATAATATTTTATTGTTTTAATGGAGAAGAATAAATCATAAATTTATATGTAAAATATACCTTTTCCAATTTACATGGGTATATTTGCTCTTTCATATTTTATGGTGAAGGTTTTTAAAATTATTGCCATGAATTATACTCATCATATAATTTTTTAATATTTAAAATATATATATATTTCACTTCTATTCTTATGATACACTCAATACTATTTTTGTTATTTATTAATTTTATAATTAATATTTATATTATTTAATAATTTATTTAACTATATATTTATAATAATAGATTTATATTTCACTATGATACATAATGGATTTATATCTTTATGATGTAGATTATAAATCGACATATCATTCATTCTCTTCTACTTCTATTCGTATGGTACAATGTTTATCATTTCATGGTAGAGCGTTTATAATTTTATTAATTTTAAAATTAGTACTTGTATTATTTAATAATTTATTTATTTAAATTTATTATATAGATTTTGATATTTTAAATTTAATGTGTTTTATTATTTTAGATATCATTTTTGGGATTCAATCATTTAATTTAGTCATTCATCTATGACTATTTTCGCGAGATAATGAATCTAATTAATTTCCCCATAAATCGAGAGGTGTTTTATTATTTAATAAATTGTATACAAAAGATGACATGTTCTAATTATTTGTTCTTTTGGTCGAAGATTCAAAGCCGTATATAACTGCTTTGAACATTTGGATATCACCTGGGTAAGAGACACTCTAGATCCCACGTCTTAAGATCATATTCGTTTTGCATAAAGCGCATTATTGTTATCGCTTTAATCTTGGTTAAATAAATATTTAATGATGGTGAGGTCGAGGAAAGTAAAGTGAAATTATAAGAGTATTTTATCGTTTGCTTAAATTTATTATTTTATCTCGCAAATATTCATTTGATTGGCGGTTTTAATTATTTAGTAACCTAATTTTAATAAATTTAATTTTAGTTTTTTTTTTTTGTAACTCTGTGATGTTTATTAAAATAAAAGTTATATGTGAGGATGATTAAGATTAAAATTCTTGAATTTATATTGAAGAAGTTTTTGAGTGAGACGAAAATATTTGTGATTAAATCTGTTTTGTGTTGTTTACACTATTTTTTTTACTATATATATTTGATTGTGAAGAGTTTATCTGTCAAAATTGTGATATCAATAAATCTCTACTTAATTCTAAACAATTAGACTTAAAATTAAAAACTATTCTTATTCACATATATATGAAAATATGTAAAAGTAGGTCGATTCTTCCGTTACCTATATAAAACTAGCTCATTTGTCTCCCCACAATTAAAAATACTAGTACCAACTTAAAATTTTCAATATGGTTCTTAATAACACATCAACAACGTTCTTTGTCATGTGATTTTTAATTAAAAAATTCTAAACATGTAAAATAAATTTAAGCCAAAATTCTAAAAATATTGATAATAACTTTAAAATAAATAGACTAATTTCACCATTTTAATTTATTTATTTAAAAATAATGATTTTTTAGAAGCCAAATTTAAAATATTAATCCTTAAAATAAATAGACGAATTTATCCATTTAAATTTTATTTATTTAAAATAATGTTTTTTATTGTTTTAATGGAGATGAATAAATCATAAATTTATATGTAAAATATACCTTTCTAATTCATGGGTATATTTGTTTTTCATATTTTATGGTGAAGTGTTTTTAAAAATTAATAAGTCATGAACTATAAGTATAATTATATATTTTAATATTTAAAAACTATATATAACTTCTATTCTATGATACAATGTTTACCATTTTTGTTATTTATTAATTTTATAATTAATATTTATATTATTTAACAATTATTTAAATAACTATATATTTATAATAATATTTATATTTCACTATGATATATACGTATTTATATCTCTATGATGTAGATTATAACTTATTATATCTATCTATTCTCTACTTATTCCTATGGTACAATGTTTATTTACCTATGGTAGAGTGTTTATGCTTTTTTGTTAATTTTAATAGTATTTGTATTATTTAATAATTTATTTATTTAAATTTATTATAGAAGGTTTTGATAGTTTAAATTTAATGTGTTTTATTATTATTTAATAAATTAATGTATATAAGATAATAGACATATATATGTAATTATAATAAAAACAATATAGAGTGTTAAAAAATATATATCTCATGTAATATAACAAAATTATAATTTATATATTATTAAGATAGAATTGAGAAAATATTGTAATTAATATTGTAACACTTGATTTTCAATAATACACAAATAAACACAAAGATGAGTGATATTAATGAGTATGGATTGCAATTTTATAGAAGATGACTTACTTGACTAATAGCAATCGAAAAACAAATGAAGTTCCAAGAATTTGAGTCTCTAAAAGAATTTTTTTTCTACGACAACAACATAGCAGAAGAACTTCGATTTTCAAAGGAAATTTATTGAGGACAAACAACATATTTTAAGGTGCACCAAACACATAGAGGATAACTTGATGGTGGAACAAGTCCTAGAACAAACAATTGTTAGTGGAGGTGCAATACATGCTATGAGGTTGGAGACGCCAAGGAGGAAACTACCCGAGAAGAGCAAGGATATCAAGTCACGGAGCATACCACATTTGTTGTGATGAGGTTACACTATGAATTCCACCATCTACTACTCAAAGCGTAACTTGTAGGATATTAGGTGGCGAGGAGTTCGTTTTTATAAAATTAAACTCATGCTATCTTAAAAGAGATTTGGTTTAGTGATCACTCAGATGTGGTGGAACATCCTTCATCAAATCAAGATCACCTCATCGTGTTAGGTTCATTTATCGAGCAGTACTTTTCTAATTATTTAACCAAATTGTTGAGAATGTTACCTCTAGTCTATCAATTTATTTGATTTTTCTAAAATTGTTTTTAGCTATGAACTCATCCAATAATTGATTCGCATTTTTTCCGGTGAGTAATAACATGAAAAAGGCTATTGAACACAATACCTATTTAGTATTTTTCTATTAGAAGAAATCCAACTAAATGGTTCATGAAGCGGGTGATGAAATGCATATCAGCTGTGAAATGAGTTACCCTACATGATAGTTACATACCAATATGCAAGAAGAGCATGATTTACTTGAAAATTGTAAGTTCTAATCTTTCATAGTTTCCTATCTAGGTCATATGAAACCTATTTCTACATTTCAAAAAAGAAATGACTATGCAATATCCTAGACACAACTAAGTTGTAATGCATTAAATTAAATATATAGAGATAAACAAAGCTTATGGAGGAATACATATTAAACATTAACACAATTGTTATGATAAATGGACTTCCGAATGTTGAGAAGGTATATCTAGAAATTCATTTGTTGATAAGCAGTAAGTGGCAGGAACCAAACAAATCATAAAAATAATGGTGTCGAACTAAATTAGACCACTTAAAATTATAACACCCGAACATGATTTCCTGAGACACCATTGGCGTTTATTACAACCCTTTTAGCATGGATTTTTCTCTTGCATGGGGCAGGCATTCCTAGCAAGATATGTTGTATCGAATACCAAGAAATGAGATGGTGAGGAAAATTCTGTCACTTAATTATTCACTCAAGACATACATCTTACATATATGAAAAACTGGGGGACACAACATATGAAATGTAGTAAATGTAGCCTAGTCTCTTTGAATCACCCCATTTTTCATCGGAAATTCTATGTATTACAGACATCGAATTATTATATTCCATCGCAGACCGCAGTGGCATGGAAATATATTCTTACCCTATCCGTTGTCAAAAGGGCTCATACAAATATCCAACCACAAATAACCATATAAATTTTCCAAATTGAAAAAATTCTTTCCATTATAAAACGAAAATGATTAATAAATTACAATTATGAAGAACGGGGGTCATAGGTGGCAACCCTCTTTTTGACATCACATTACAACAAAGTATGTTCAGTGAAATTAGTCATCTTCAAAAGAAATTAAATTCAGAAATGCGAGAATTATTAAGAAGTTACATGAAAAATACATGAATGAACCGATATCCTCTCATCATGGTGCAAAGGTTCGATGCATGGTAACATATTCGAGCAAGTCCACGAGATGATTAATACTGATCATATCAGGATCAAAACTTACTCAAATAACGAAACCTCCAACAAACCACACCAAGAATAATTAGTATCTTATAAAGTAAATTAAAAATTAAAATTAAAGATGATATAAACCAGGAAAATATACTAATTCAGAATTTTTTCAAATGGAGATCCTATTGATGAAAAATAGTACTCCGACAACACAGAGAACAACTCAGGACAACATAGATACAAACGATATCCTTTGTTACGTTTTGTGCTTACGTTTGTTTGTATGGCCCGTTCTTTACAGCCTATAAATCAGATCATTGTCATAAGCAGAGCAAGTATGTTATTTAATTGATGCACCAAACCATAATAATTACCTGAAGTTTTGAACAGCGTTCGGTGGACTGTTATGAAAACTATTATAACAAAATCATTAAAACCTCTTGAACTATACCAACAACTGCTAGAGAAGGGAAATGACAAATCATTATGTCTGCATATTATCAGTTTGTTGTCTTATTCGACCCACTTTTCCATGTAGCAAAACTATTCATTGGCTCCTTAACATTGGTTTTAATTTCAGGATTATACCTACCCTAAGTTGACAAATAAATGTTGTGAAATTTAGCTCACTAGATTACCTTAGAGTCAATACCATACAATTTTTTCCTTTTGTGTAAAATTCGCTTTGTAGCAACAAGTAACATAATTTTTCTTCACTAATATGATAATACATTTTGTCTCAGTTGTTTTTTATCTTTATGTTTCCGATAACACATTTTCTTATAGGGCTCTAGCTCAATGGAATAGCACTTGGTTTAAAGGAGCTTGTGGTTCGGGCCCATTATGCCCTAACATGAATTAATCACCGAAGAAACAAAATATTTACATCATATATTTTATTTCTAAATAGGGGATTGTTTATTGTCTCTAAAGAGACAATAATCGAATTAAAGGAATATTGTCTTTACATAGACAATATGCAGCTATAGTCTCTTGAGAGACAAACAACAGTTTCTTGAGAACAAAAATGGATTGTCTTTGAAGAGACAATAATACTTGTGTTCTATATTGTATTTATAGAGACAATTTTTAAGACAATAATTTGATAAGATAATATTTAAGACAATTTACAATTTATTTTTGTCTCAAGTTGATACAATTTACTCAAAAAATTGTCTTAAATATTGTTTAAAAACCCTCTCTATAAAAAAAGTAGTGACTATTGTCTATAGAGAGACAAAATGAAACTGCCTTTGAAGAGACAAAAATGCTTGCGTTATATATTGTCTTTATAAAAACAATATTTTAAGACAATATAATCAAGACACCCGCTTAAAGACAATATTTAAGACAATACACAAGTTTTCTTTTGTCTCAAGATAAGACAATTTACTCTAAAATAGTCTTAAATATTATCTTAAACCCCTTTGTTGTAGTGTGTTTGGCATCCCTTCCTAAAAAAATCCAATCCGTTAGATTTTGTGATGAAATACGAGACACCATTATAATTCATTCTTAAATTTTGAAACACATTGCTTTGACTCTTTTCCTCACTTTTTTCAAACAGCCACCGTCTCTTCCAATGGCACACCCTTGTATACTCCAGAATATGACACATTCAAAGATCACATTATGAAGATACTTATTATCTATTATACTCCAAGAAATGTTATTATCTATTGAGTTTTTCTTTTGATAGACTATTAGTTTGTTTTGAGCCAAAAATTATGGGGCTTATTTATAATTTAACATTGGGAATTTAATTTTTGTTATTTTTTATTATTTTTAAATTTATTTATTTGCATTATATTCATGGTTTTCAAGTAACTTTCATTTCTTAGTAACTTATTTCTATTACATACTATTTTTTTGTTTCTAGTTTTATCATTTAACTCTCTTTTTTTCTTTTTTTTAATTGTTCCCCTTTTCATGAATTATATTTTTTCCTAAATTTAAAACGCATCTATTATTATATTAAAAAGACGGAATAAATTTATTATAACAAATTATACATTTTAATAAAAAAATATAACACATATAATAAGCACATATTAAAATGTATATATGTTAACATAAACCATATTAGTTAATCATTTATTGATTTTTAATGACGTTAAACAATACAATATTTTATTAGTTGTTTTATTTTTGATGAAATATTTATTTCTTTATTGTTTTTTAGCTTAATTAAGTTATATTTAAGCTAAGCCTCTAGTTAACAGTGTATCCTTTGTTCGTAAATCGACATGAATAAGCCTTATATTTATACATTAAAATTAACATTATATACTAATTTAATTATTGGTTTAGTTGAACAATTAAATTAGTATTTTTTCATCTAAATTACTCATTAACCTAGTGCATAATGCTAAATATTTGCACTCTACCAAGGTTGAACTAGGGGAGGCCTAGAGTTTGCTAACTTCACCTCATCGATCCTAGATTTAAGATCGAAATGTTTAGCATTACAAACATTCACTTCTTATTTTCTTGTAATGTAACGTATTAATTATAGTTGTGTACCTTCCGTAGCCTCCAAAACCAACTTTCATTATTCCTCGAAGAAGTTAATAGTCCGCTCTATTTTGTAATTAATACACTGTACCTTTTCAAACCTTGGGAGAATTCTCCACTATTTCCCTTTGCTTCTCACATCCTAGAAGCTGAACCTAAAATAAAAATCCTCACTAACCTTAAATTTATATGGAGATAAACACTATTTAAAAAATGATATATTACCCAACATATTTATGTTTGAACTACTTTTCCTTTTAAAAGATAGGTAAACTAGAAATAATGGCAAGCATCAACCCTCTGGCACAAAATGGCTATTCTATTTTTTCCAAACTTAGACTCCGATCCCCTCGTTTTAAAAATATGGAAACCCTACTTAGATCAAGCAAACGTCCTCTTAAAAAATATAATTACGTTCATAGCCAACCGAGAGAGAAAGAGTAAATATTAATGTCTCACCGGCTATAAAGTTTAGCCTGCTGGTTTGAATTAGTAGGGTCTGTTGAATTAACTCCAACCACTGCCATGAGTAAGACAATGGCGTAGCCCACACTTTCTTGAATTTTGCTCTGGTGTCACTTCAATATAGATCCAAGAACTAGAGGCATTTTCATTAAAGATCAAATATCGTAGCACCACCATACTCGTGTTTATTTTTGAACCACTATATTATCACTACGTACAATCACAATTTTTTTGGTTTACCCTTAAGCTCTTGCCATAATGTTAAATCCTCGCCGATGTGATATTCAAGTGGACCCACCTTAAACTCATCGATAAATCAAACTGTGAAAACCTTTGTTCACCTATTTCCCTTGGTTTCATCACTACACTTACCGATTTTACCACCCACGACACCATCAAGCTTTTAAACTCACTAAGACCTCTACAGAACTGTATAGTTGGGATGTATATCGTATCACAAATCACAATCGCAATAGTTAATGCTTTCCACCAAACCACCAAGAACTATGTTATTTGGCATGTAGTGATCATGCTATGTCACATCACAATCACAACATTTTAACTTTACCTTCCGCCGCATCGTGAATTTATGTTGCTTGTTTTGCGATGTGCAATATTGTCGCTACATATCACAATCGTGATAAGTTTAAGTTTCACGCTGAAGCACCTACGTATTATATATTATTAGATGCGATGTGCCACGCTACATCGTGACATCGCAGCTTCACAATTTTTAATGGATAGTGCCATGCTTAAAGGTTGATATCACTAAAATGTGAGTGGTGAAGTGGGATGGCGATTTCTAAAACTAGAACCGAAACTTTAGGTCCGGGTTTTGTTTGGAACATCGCTACGTGTTCGTATAAATCGAAATATGCGGTTTGTGTGTCGTTATAATGAAGAAATGGGTCTTTGATGTTAAAAGGACGCAGAAATGTTGAACGTCCATCCAACATTGAATAGCATTAGGTTTTTAGGCTTGGACCGCTTTGTATAAAGAACAGCCATGTTTTTGAAAGAGGAGAGCGAATAAATTGAAAAATTGTTCCGCCTGCTTAATGCACGCTCGAGCATTTGACTTTAATCAGTAAGCAATAGTATTCTCTGCATATGGGGAAACATCCTCTTTGTATTTTTTTTTTCATTCAATATTTCATGTATCAAAGGTATAGGCTCTCAATGAAAGAGTATTTACCGCTTCTTTATTGAAGAACCTATAATATTCCTTTGAGAAACATTTTTCAAATAGCGAGAAGGCTTTTTTTACATACCATGAGATTGTTTGTTTACACAAATGAATGGCGGCTATTGCTCAATAAATACCCAACTACCACAATTCAATGGGAAGAATTATAACAATCGGGCCATTACAATACAATTTATTTGTCTACAAGATATATGGGAGCTGTGAACATGGTTTCAAGAACCAAATAGGAGTGCAATAACGCTGCACGTTTTGACAACAACAAGACTTGTTGAAAGATAAAGAAGAACTTCAGCCCTCTTCTATATCTTCCAAGTAGTACATGGTATTATTTTTCCCAAGATTTTTAGTTAACGAAGTCTTAAGGATGTAAGGATATTATCAAGATAGCCTATCAAGGGCATGGAGAAGGTGAGACAACAAAATTTCAACAAAGGAGGAGATTAATTCTGGCGAGAGTCTCGATAACATATTCATTCTTCACACATGTGATTGGGTTGGCTACCCGCATAAGGTCTCATGGATTTACACTTGAGGAAAGAAGAATAGTGGAGAAAATATTAAGAAGTTCATCGAGATTTGATGTACACAGAGGGCTATAGAAGAGACAAAGTATCTCTCATAATTTTTAGTGGATGAGCTCATGGATCAATTAAGGTATCATGAGCATAGAATGAATAGAACAAGGAACTCCTCATTGGAGTGGCTGCATTGAAGACACAAATGTCTTTTGCAGATGTTACGCACTTGTCAGCTCGTCTTACCATTCCCCGCTCGTACATTGAGTGGGTTTATTTTGTGACTCGTGAGCGTGATACAACTTGAAAATACCAAGGGTATTCCCTTGAACATGTAATTTCATCCCCTTGAAGACATCTCCGCCGAAAAACCCTAAAACACCTTTCTTAGCATCGGGGCGGTAGCATGGCCCGCACCCGCCTAATGGGGGAAATCCTTCGCAGGGCGTACAATTGGTCCCGTCCGCAGTCGCACTCGCACTCGGCCCAATTTAAGCCGGTGGTTTTTTAAAAATAAAAGGCGGAAGTTTCATCCTAACAAATTATCGGGCCGATTTCTATCTTGAGTTGGGAGGCTTGGCTACGGATTTCCATGTGAGAGGAAGTGACACACTGCGGAAGCTTCCTGGTGATAGGCCAATCCCACAATTATAGGGATCCTAAATCTCCTTCCTTCTATAAAAGTTTTCCATTTCCATTTGCAAGCTATCGAAAGAGGAAGAATTTCTAAGTTCCCAAGAGCTTTCATGCCGCAAGAGCTTTCTTGATTCCCTAAGGCCAACCACAAGGAGACTATTGCCACATTCCGAGAGAGGCTTGTCCTAGTCTCGACAAAGCCTTATTTAGACATGTTCTCATTTATTTACCCGCTAAAGGAGAATCTGTCAAGCTTGTCATTTCTTGACTCAATATTAAGCGACCATTGGTTATGGTTCCACTTCTTGTTCTTGACCTATGTTCGGCGAGTTATGTCCCTTCGCATCACATATGCTGTGGCGTTACCGATTTTATGCTTATGCCAGGTTGTTTCTTGCAGCAAAATCATCGCGATCGGGAGGATTGTGACCGCCAGCAAAGGAGCGATAATTACCTTCTACAACGATGTCATGGGATTCCGTAAGCCTTCGTGCGCCTGGGCTTATTTATGATTAGAACCCATAATCGTAGTGTTTGATTGTTGCTAGACCCGGACCGGGACAGTAGGGATCACCGCCCATAGAGGGGATTTACCTCTCAACAAAAAGAGAGGTAGAGGTCGAGAAGATCAACCACTTATGAAGAGGAAGAAGCCCACATAGAGGTGTGAAGAAGCACTGTACACAAGTGGAAGAATTAATCAAAGCGTAAGGCTCGTCAAAAATCAAGCAATAAAGACAAGAGGTATGATAAATCTCAAGTCCAATGTCATTATTGGTAAAAGGGCATGCGTTGAATTTAAAGAAGAAAATGACATGTAATAAAACCTAGTGTACCTATGTTATAGCAACCGTATTCAAGTAGGTGCTTTTAACTTGTAACAGCACAAGAAAAACAAGAAGATGTATGGTTTTAGATTCGTGTTGTAGTAACCATATGACTGAAATTTCAATGTTTCCCAATTCAGATGAGAATGAAATCAAGTGATAACGGGACCTATAGTAAAGTGTCCGGCTATAAAGGGAAGAGTAAGAATATCGACAAAGAAGGAGAGAAGTTCACACCGCATGTCTATTATGTCCCTGGTATGAAATGTAACCTTCTAAGCATTGGGCAACGCATAAAAGTAATAATAATATTGTTTTTTAAAAATGATGTGTGCACAATCAAGGATATGATTTCATAAAAGAGTCATTTCGTATGACAAGTAACAGGATGTTTCTCTCAATATCGTAAAAATTGAAGGAAGAGGAATGTAGTAGCTATAACGCAAGAAATCATTCAAGAAGAAGTGAAAGACGAACTGTTATGGCATTTGAGATTTGGACATCTCAACTTCGCAGGTTTAAATTTGTTGAATAGAAAAGTGATGGACAATCACAGAGAACCAGAGCAACCTTTAGAAGGCTATGTCCACTCGCATTTGTGTGGACCAATGCAACACCATCATTAATGGGAATATTATGTTTTGATATTCATAGATGATTACACAAGAAAGATGTGGGTTGTGGTTTTGAAACAGAAGAGTAAAGTGTTTGAACCGTTCTACCACTTCAAAGCCTTTGCGATAGCCAAAGGAAATTACATAAAATTTTTTGAGAACTGGCTAGTGGAGAGTAGGCCTCCAAAGACTTCCTACGTTTCTACAGGAGCATGGCATACAATTTACCACAAGGTGATCAATTTGGATTAGGCCTAAAATTAGTTAAAAATTCAAATTAAAAATACTTCAAAACTAAGATGATAGCATAGATCTTCATCAGATTCCAATGCAACTCGCCCATAAAATTCCAAGTTTAAAGGAGTGAGTTATGGTCCGTTGTTTGCTTTCCAAAACAGTAAAAAATGTAAGGATTGCATATGGATGATGTGGTAGCCACCAAAAGGAATTTTCGTGAATATTTCGTGCTTTTGCCAATGAGGCCGTGATATGGCATTTCTGGGATCATTAATTCTATTTATGTGGAGGTAAATTTTCTAATAGGTTCTAAGGTGGAATCGAGCTTTTTAATTATTTAATTATGATTTAATATCATATATTATATTTTATATATTTTATTAATTATACCAAAAATTAATTAAACCAAATTGCATAACTATTTCACATTAATCCAAATGCCATGTATTATATGGTAAAAGGTTGTAAAGATATTTAATTGGGAAGCAGGTTTGTTTGTTCCTAGACCTTCTACTTACAACAATCGTACCTACCAATTGACCACAAAACCATCCTTAAAAATTATCTTCATTTTAATTTACTTGAACCTTTATGCACTGATAGTGTTTGCGCTTAGCTCCTCCCTATAAGACCAATGCCAGGGCTAATCACTATGCATTTAGTTTAACAAATTTAGTTAAAAGTTTAACCATTAATAAAGTTTAGCAATCATCAGAAATTATCGAAAATTTTAATTTAGGCGTATATTTCTATTTTTGAATTTTAACTCGCTAGCCGTATTTGGAGGCGCTCAGAAAACTTGAATGAGGTACAAATTTTTCCTTAAACTCCAAATTTGACTCGAAGAACCAAAATAGTATTAGGCTTATATAGCCATTGGTAAGGTTTTTAGATCCAATTGAGGACCTGAGTGTGATTTTTCTTCAACAAGTTCCAAGGGCTGAAAAGGAGCCACTCGAGAATGAGGCTCAGGCCACACAGCCCGCAGTGTCATTCTCAGAAACCAATAGTCATTTATGACTATTTAACCTTCCTAATCCAATAGATGGAAGCCGCGATGCCAGGAAGTTTTCAATGAGCCTAGAGCCACAAGGTGTCGGAGGCATAGCCAGAGAAACCGTAGGACATTTTGAGAAATGAATAGTCATTTCACTATTTCGATATTATGAATCCAATGGAGGGATTTTCAGAGCTATTTGGATACTTCTCTAGAGCCCAATAAGCTACAAGGAAATTTCAGAGCCAAAATGCGACCAAAATGGAGGCACAGAACGGGAGCCTGAGTTCATTTTAGAAAATGAACAACCTATTTTTGATGATTGGGACATGTGATGGAGATAATAGAATAGATTCATGAAGAAGAGAAATTATAGGAGAATTTGTGCCATAGAGAAGCCTTGGGAAGCTCAAGGACACTAACAAAGAGGTCAACAAGGAGCCTAGGTCCACTAAGAGATTGACCAATCAATCCGTAAGTATTTTGGTATTCTATACCCATTGGCACAAAACACCAACAACCATTGGAGTTGAGCATAACTAAAATAAAATTGACCATCTTAATCCCAAAGAGGCAAGTCCATTGATGGAGGCTCAAGGAGAAGTAGCCCAAGTGTTGAAGGTGAACTCCTTATTATGTTTGTTGTTATGTTTTTGGTTAAATTTATGCACTTATGGTTAATAGTTCATGCTTTTAATTAGATAAATTTTTAATTGCTCACACATAAAGTCTCAAACCACTTAAAACACACACCCTAATCAAGAATTCACTGCACATGCATGTATAAGCAAGATCCTTAATTTGTTTTAATTGAGTGGGAGGTGCTTGCATAGAAAAATTCGAATACCCATATTAGATCAGCATCAAAGGTCTAGTTGTTTATTTACAGAGCACAACGTTGCTTGCTTGCTCGCTTGACTCCGGGCGTGCTTAACAATGAAAAGAATTAAATGTTTTCAAATCGACATGCTTACAAGTTTGAGGCCATAGAGGAAGGAAGCTATCACAGTTGTTCAAGAGGACATGAAGTAAGAAGGTTATGCTATCATCCTTACCTTAAAGGAGTCACAAGAAGGAAACCCTTGAAGCACAAGAGGGATTGTTTGTAAAAGAGGATGTTTAAAGAAGATATACAAGTTTCAAAGAAGAGATTGAATCTATAGCCAAATTACAAGAGGATTTGTCAATTATTTTTCAGCTTAAGATTGAATTCCCAACGGTCATATATATTCATGACAACTTCTATCAAGTGACACGGTAAATCCTCCTCCTTTGCAAGACTCTTTTTGATAAAGAGATGAAGTGACTTCTACCCCAAGGATATGGCAGCAAAGTCCATATGAAGATGTAAGGGAGAACTAGACTTGGGGCCTGTTGCATGAGAAAGAAGGAATCTTTTCTGTAAGAATGCATGATATGGAGAGATGTGCCCATCATGCCCAAGAGTGACTTAACTAAATACATGCTTGAAGTAGAGGTAAATCATTCAAATTTTTTCTTTCAAATTCCTCTTTATAGACAATGTTTGAAAAACACAATAGAGTAAATAGGGTCTAAATGGATGTTAAACGGGCTATGAAGGAAAGGGTCTAGGAAAATGCACATGGCATGGTTGAGCGGTATTAGAACAGAAAACAAGAAATTTGGTCTAGGCTATTGACAACTTACACAAAATTGTACAAATGCATGAAGGCGCTGAGACCATTCCGGAAGAACTTTTCAGGTTCAAACTTCAAACACAAAGTTTGTAATCAAGATGAATGCAAAATCATGAAACTCCATAAGGATTATTTTAGCACATCTACTAACAAGAGAGTTGGCAACCTAAGGGCATGAATAATGTTGTTGGTATTCAAAAGAGAGTTAACCTCTTCAAGTTCATCTTCTCAAAGAAGGTGAATAAGATAGACATTCAAAGCAAAATTCAAGGTATAAATTATGTCTTACAATCATGTTTTTTATGATCAGCAAAACATGAAAATTCCGTATGCATGATGGGAGAGTTGTTCCTATTGTGGTTTGGGCCATGTAGTTTTAAAATGTTGGAAGAGAATGAAAGAATACAGAAACAACAACATGAAGGTGACTTGCATAGATGGAACATTTGCACACATTGTTTAAAAAAGTGAGTCTCATTGCCCAATGTTGACACCGCATCCAAAAACTCATCCAAAGCATTTGAAGAAAGTGGAGAAAAACACTGACAAGAATGGAACATGAGATTCCATCATCAATGTGAGTCAAGATGATTCACAAGAAGAGGACATTTTGCGGTGAAAATTGCCATTGAAGTGGTTTGAGAAGTGGTTTAATTTCAACTCGCAAGACATACATCTCGGTACACAAAACGCAAATTTCTGTATATGGGCGTATGAATCAGCATGGTAACAGCAACAGATCATAACTTCTAGGATGCAAGATTGCAAGTGAATGTTGCTCCCATGAAGGTATTTTTGTTGCACAATTTCTAATGGATAAAATATGGGTATGTTAATAACTTATGTTGTAGCAATATCATTCGCTTCAGCTTCTTGTGTCACCTACATGTTTTGGGATTATGTACTTGTTTTCACCCTGAAAGGAACAACAGTGTACATATGTATGAGTTTGTATGTGTAAATGGTGATGGTAAATAGGTTCATTTTACAGATACATGCACCAGTGTTTTCAATATGTATCATGTTGTATATCGATTGTGTCGACCGTGTCGCAAACATGTTTGTCAACTTCATCAATTGCGTTTACACTTTTCATATTGTCTTATGTCGATTGTATTGCACATTTCATGTTGACTTATTGTTGATGTCGTATGTTGCACGACTTATGTTTTAGCTTCTAGGTGTTTTTTCGATTGTGAGTCGATAAATGGACACACCAATGCAAGAGGATCACCATGTATTTGATGTCATGTGAATGTGAAAACCAGATTTGAAGAAGCAAATGATAGTGGTCTTCTATTTCAATTCTGCATAAATATTTTATTTTTCAAGATTGATTTGTATTCTTGTGATGATGAAGTTTTGGTTTATCCACTCAAGAATTGGACAAGATGTAAGGTGTCGGTATCCATTGGAGAACAATCATGTTTTTGTTGACAACAAGAGTTCATTAATTTGGCGTAAGCTTAATTTGGAAAGTGGATTTCAAGATGTAGCTTGTATGCATTTTTTGCAAGAGGAATTCAATATAAATGAAGTAAAATTTTGACAAGAAAATAGAGATCATTGCGTTTAGTATATCACCATTAGAAAGCACAATGTTGAATGGGTCGTGAAGAACAACCAAAGAGTAGTGGCGAGAGACATGGCAATCAGTAATGCAAGGCATGTCAAGGTGATTGTCAAAAAATACCGTCAAGTAAAATAAGTTGATATAACTTGAAAGAAGAAGAGTGTTGAAGCTCAAGAAAATAATTAGCTTGGTGGGGTCCAAATTAGTGGGAAGGAGTGACTGGATCGGATCATGGAAAAAATTAGCTAAAATTCGGTTATCAAAAGTGTCTAAACCAAGACGAGAGTGTAGATACTATCACCAGATTCCAACACAACTCGTTTCATCAAATTACGTAGTTCGTATGAGTGAGTTATGTCTTTTGTTCACTTCAAAACAAAATGTAAGGCATTAGTGATAGGGATGATGTGGTAGCCCAATCATCAAAAGGAATCTTCAAGAATATTCCCGTGTTTCTTCCAATGAGGTTGTGACAAGTGTAACTTTCAGATTCACCAATTTAGTCTATGTGGAGGTAAATTTTCTAATAAGTTCTAAAGTGGAATGGTATTTTTTTTAATTATTTAATTATGATTTAGTACATAGATACATGCACGAGTGTTTTCAATATGTATCATGTTGTATATCGACTTGTGTCGACTGTGTCGCAAACATGTTTGTCAACTTCTATCAATCGTTGTACACTTCATATTGTCTTATGCTCTCCATTGTATTGCACATTTCACAATGATCTTCTATTGTTGATGTCGCATGTTGCACGATCGTTTTAGCTTCAGGTGTTTGGTTTATCAGACGTATAAATGGATACACCAATGTGCAAGAGGATCGGGCGCATATTTGATAAACATGGTGAATGTGAAAACTTTGATTTGAAGAAGCAAAATGAGGTGGTCTTCATTTCAATTCTTGCATAATATTTTTCATGATTGATCGTGGTATTCGGTGGACAAGATGTTGCGAATTTTTGGTCAATTCGAAGAATTGGACAAGATGCAAGGTGTTTTGCATCCATTGGAGAACAACTGGTGTTTTTGTTGAGGACAAGAGTTCACTAATCTTATGCAGCTTAATTTGGAAAGTGGATTTCCAAGACAGCTATGTGTATTTACAAAGAGGGAATCTATTATAAATGAAGGCTAAAATTTTGACAAGAAAATAGAGAGATAACATACACAAGAAAGAGTGTATCAAATACGAGTCAGCAATGTTGAATGGGTCAAGAAACAACTAAAGAGCAAAGAAGGAGAGACATGGGCACCTAATGCAAGGCATGTCAAGGTGATTGTCAAAAATACCGCTATGTCCACCGATATAACTTGAAAGAAGAAGAGTGTTGAAGTCATGAAAACAATTATTAGCTTTTGGGGTCCGGTACTGTTAGTGGAAGGAGGACTTAATTTGGACTGGGCAAAAATTAGCTAAAAATTGTGTAGTTATCAAAAGTACTAAACCAAGACGAGAGTGTAGATACCATCACTGTGATTCCAACACAACCTGCTTCATCAAATTATGAGTTCGATGAGTGAGTTATGGTCTTTTGTTCACTTTCCAAAACAAAGGAACAAGGCATCAGGACAAGGATGATAAAATTAATCATCAAAAGGAATCTTCAAGAATATTCCCCAGTTTTTTCCAATGAGGTTGTGACAAGTGGGATTTTCAGATTCACCAATTTAGTCTACATGTGAGGTAACACAAGTTCTGAAAGTGGAATGGCATTTTTTTTAATTATTTAATTATGATTTAGTGTGTGTGTATATATATATATATATCTATATCTATATATATATATATATATATATATATATATATATATATATATATATATATATATATATTATGTTTGAAATATATCATATATTGTATTATATATTTTTTATATTAATTATAAACCAAATCTATAACTTGCTTTCATATTAATCCAAATGTCGTATAATATTATATGTAAACACAACAGTATCAATTGGGAGAGGGGTTTTAGTTTAAACTCGTACCTCGCCTCCACAATGGACATGTGATGATTCCGAGACATAGGAACCTGCACTTACTTGGAACTCGTATGCACTGGAGGGAGCGTGAGGGCCAGCTCTTCCCATAACACCACAATGCATACGACTAACGCCGTGGCTAATCACTATGTGTTTAGTACGGGATAAATTTATTTAAACAACAGCTAATCGTTAATTAATTTGATTTAACTCGCCGGAAATTATGGAGGTACCCCTAATTTAGGCGGGATTTTCATTTTTGGAATTTAACTAGTGCTTGCTTAGATTTGAGTGTTGTTTCTAGAAAAACTTGAATGAGGCATACCCTTGCCTAGAGAACCAAATTTGACTCAATCAGAACCAAAATAGGGTATTTGAGGCATTATAGAGCCATTGGTGAGGTTTTCAGATCCATTTGAGGATTTTCGAGGTGATTTTGCTTCAGATAAGTTCCAAATAACCACTAGGCCACCAGAGCCGTAGGGTAACAACAGCTGTAGCTAAAGGCTATTCTCAGAAAAAAAAAAAAAAAAAAAAACAAATAGTCATTTCTGACTATCATGAACCTTATAAATCCAATTATGGGGTTCTTAGAATCATTTGGAGACTTATGAAAGCTTATATTCTACAAGGAAGTTTTGAGGAGCTCAGAGCCGAAGGCTACTGTGTGTTGGAGTGACAGCGTACAAATGAGAGGCTATTTTGAGCAAATGAATAGTCATTTAACTATTTTGGACATTATGAATCCAATGGAGGATTTTAAATCCATTTGGATACTTCTAGAGCCAACAGCCATATGAAGTTTCAGAGCCATGCCACTGTGTGTCGAGGTAGAACGGGAGCTCGAGTTCATCTTTTGTTAATTAATAGCCTATTTTTATTATTGATATGTGATGTAGATATGAATAGGTTTCAGGAGAATAGCACTTATAGATTTTGTGCCACATAGAAGCTCGAAGCTCAAGGACACTAACAAAAGAGGTCAAGCTCAAGGAGCCTAGGTCCATTTTCAAGAGATTGAGAAATCAATCCAAAGGCTTTGGTATTCTAAAACCATTGGTACACCAAAACCAGTTGAGTTAGAGCACCTTTAAACAAAATTGACCATCTAACCTAAAGAGTCATTCATCGATTAAGGCTCAAGGCATTTAGCTCAAGTGTCGAGGGTGAACCTTTATTATGTTTGTTTTTAGTGTTGTTAATTTTAAAATTTATGTGTCACATACTGTTGAAATTGGGTTCAATTCTCCCCATGTTTCCGCTTTCACATGGACAAACCACCTCTCATGGATCCTGTAATCAGTATTTAGCGAGACTAAAAGCTACAAGCTTTGGTTTGCTCCAAAATCGTGATCAAATTATGGTATTAGAGTGATAGGTATTTAGTTTGAAACTCACCTTGCTCGTAATAAAGAGATTGTTATTGTTCAATACTCGTGATAAGCTACAGCGCTTAATTCGCCGATCTTTTCTAACTGTGATTGTAGAGACCAAAGTTTACATTGTCTAATTTAAACGTGATTCTTGAATACATACGATTTTTAATCATATTAAAAATGTTTAATTTTCTCGTTAACACAAAGCCTCAAACTAGTTAAAACATATACACTAACTCAAGAATTCAATTCCACACATGCATACAAGATCCTTAATTTGTTTTAATTGAGTGAGAGGTGTTTTATAAAACAAAGTCACCACCTATCAAATCGTATACACCATAATAAAACGAGCTGTATAAAGAAATAATAGGACCATCATGGACATGGTCGTGGCGCATGTTAAGGTAAAGAATTTACCAAATGAGTATTTGGCAAAAAAGCTATCAATTATGCAACGCATTTGAATAGATTTCCAACTAAATTTGTTATGAACAGATCCTGCAAGAAGTATGGAGGAACAAATCAATTTTTCACTCACATGAGAGTATTTGGATATCCTGCATATTCACATGTCTCACAAGCGTATGAAGAAGCGATGGCGAGAAGTGCATATTTGTTGGATACAAGGATAACAGCAAGGCTTCCAAGCTAATCCATCAACCAAGAAGGTGGTTAACTAAACAAAGATGTCGACCATTGAATAAGAAGCCAGATGGAAGCTAGAAACCTAGAATGTGAAGACATGTATTTCACATGACGAAAAGAGGAATTGATTGCAAAAATTATCCCTCAACGGGTGCCTCCTCCACCTACAAGTAACATATCACACCACAACAAAGCAAGAGAATAGCAAAACCAAGGAAATTTTTCTCCAATCACAATTATTGGTGGATCAACAACTCCTCGAAAGTTCAAGTGAACCTACACACCAAGAAGACCAAGATTTAGAAATTTGAGTGAAATTTATGAGAAGAAGAATAATAATGGTCTAAATTTTATTTTCTTTGTTTTTTCATGTTGATGACCCAATCCATTTTGAAGATGTCAGAAAAGAAGAAAAATGATTGAAGCAATGAATGAAGAGATTGGAGCAATATAGTGCAATGATATGTTATGGACTTCCCATAAGGCATTAGGGGAATTTTGAGGTTCTAAAATGTCCAAGCTACAACAGAAAAATAAACAAGACTAAGGACATCATCAAATTTTAGAGGGAAAATGGAAAACTACTTTTCAACTCATATTTTCAACTTATTCAAAGCATTTCCAATTTCAACGGAGTACTGTTGATGAAAAATTCCCCACCCATCCAAGGAGCAAATCTAGCGTACACCGATGGGAAACATTATTAAAATAGAAGAAAAACGTGATTATAATCACGCTTTTAGTGTATTTCTCTATTTTTCGTAGTAGAGTTCATCGCAAGTATGCAACATGGGTATTCTTTAAGGAGAATCAATTTCGCCATCCTAGTTGTATCCTACCTTGTAAATTGAGTAAAAATTTTGGGAGATAAGTTGAAAATACCAGTTGAAAAAGTAGTTTTATTATTTTATTATTTTTTAATATTTTTACCCTTTTATTTAAAAACGGTGAATCATCTCCTATGGTTGACATCATCATCTTGAACTTATTGGTTGTTATAAAGTTTATTTTTGTTGTAATATTTTTCTTAGGAGGCCCATTTTAGACCAAAATTCCCCTAATGGTAAAATAGTAATCGATTGAAATGGTCTATAAGACCAAAAGAAGAACAATAAAATGAAAGACACAAAGCAAGACTTTTGTCAAAGGTTATAAGCAGCAATTTGATTCAACTAAATTTATTATGATGTTCCGCAATTAAGGTTGCTAAGGAACAATTATTAAAATTCTATGAAGAACTTGAACATGTTAAAGAAGATAACCGCAAGCCCAACATATGTTTCTCAATGATTCTCCTTACCTATGTCTGATGTGTTTTCTATGGCTCACGCGCAAATTAAAGGTACAAGCATGAAAGTTCGAGTCTTCATGGAGGTGGGAAAAGTCCAGAAAGATGTTTATTGAAGAAATTTAGCCAAAAATAAATAAAAATTTTCTAGTTGAGGATGTGGTTACTTTCTTAGTCACAAATTGATCTGCACTATTCAGTAAGCTTTTATGTTGTTTGTATTTCCTATGAACGGTATCATAGCCTAAGCTAGATATTATGTCTTTATCATATTTGGGAATGTTACCTCAGAAAGATATCAAAAAGGGATACCAACTTCATGAGATTATACTAGTAGAATATTAAGAAGGAAATATCTTGAGCTATTATTTGAACTAATCGAATTCAGAAATCCTTTTGCAAGTTGCGTATGGAAACAAATGACATAGCATCTTCTGAATGTACACTAACTACAAGTGTCGTACACATATGTCCTTAAAAATCTAATGTCGATTTTTCATGATTAAAATATCTAAAGGCGATGATGCTAGCTCCATCACAATCAAGTTTTTCGATTTCTTTATGATGATGAAGAGTTTTTCTGGGAGGAATGAAGCTAGAAGGATGTGAATTTTCTTATGAAGGGCAGTGAATATGTGTTAAAATGGTTTTTATCGTGTCCAAGTCTACCAACAAATTTCTTCCAATGGCAATACAGTCTATCTGTGTGGTTGGGAGAGATGAACACCACATCAAGATTTTATTCGAGAGCGTAAAATTACATGCACAGAAATACGAATCCTACCATGAGATTTTGCTTTCCAACTGCGTACAAACAAAGAAAAATTTTTGAATTATGTGATCCGGGGTTTGTGGAGAATGACCCCAATCGATTTCATCGGTGAGAAATTTCCCAGATTTGAAGCGGTTTTAGGGATTTTGTGTGTTCTTCAAACACCAATTTTCTTAAAACATCCTACAAGTTGTAAATTTCCTGCATGTGATGTAATATCAAGAATTATTACAGATTTCCATTTGATTTTATTAGTTGGTGAAAGAACAATGATGGAAGCACTTTGTTAAGAAAATAGGGGAGAAATTCATGTTACACACAATCATATGACTCATGTGACAAGTGGGAGCTAGTAAAACGAGTTAAAGCATAGGCTCATGGAAAGAACCAATTCAATTTTTAAAAGAAGACTATCGTGGCTATGTTAATAAGAGGAATAGGAACCTCATTAGTAAATATCTTTCTGGGAGAGTTGTACTTATAATTCTATTCTAAGCCCAACCATTCGATGAGAGTGAGCTAATGACCTGAGCAGCTTGTATCACGCACTTTTCTCGAACTTTCCATAGAAAACTTCCGGCATCGAATATGGAGCTTACCCTAAAAGAAAGATGAATGAAACATCAAAAGCTAATTTGAGCACTATAGTGATTGTTGTTAGAGAATGAATAAAATGATGAATTAAATAGACAAATAGATGTAGTCGCTTATCAAAAGGAACAAATTTTCACAAATGTAATTATCGTTCTAGAAATATCATTAAAATCACACCCATGTTATTAGTTCCCCAAATCAACGTATACAAATTAAAGAACAAGTTGTATCAAATATATGCGTGAAGAAGTGATCCCATAAATTGCGTTTTTCCCAAAATTCCATCAAAGAAATGGACAATTGATACTTTCCAATGCGTATACCTATTAATTTCAGAAACTACCAAAGGTGCTTCGCATGGTTTACGGTTTTGGAGAATTTATGCGTAGACAAATGTATCCACACGCTATTCATATCTACATTGTTCTACACTTATTACTGAAAATGTGATCCTTTTAATCTATTTTAGGTATTAGACTTAGTTAAATGCTAGTGTTCAAATGCATAAAGCTTTGTAAAAAATAGCCTTTAACTATATTACATATTATTAATACATATGTAATGTTAAATAAAAATGTAATTTGATTATTTTAAGATAATTTTGAAAGGAATAATGTCAAAAACAATTTATTAAATGTTTTATAAAATTAGTTTATAAAATTAATTATGTGGATGACTCGTGAGGAAAGATAAAGCCCGTAAATTGACTGGGTGGAGGTTCCGTTTTGGACCTCCTGGAGGACCGTAATTTTGTACCTAATTTTCTGAAAATTAATGGTGTATGATCAAGTTTTTTGCAATTCGTTGATGTTGATGTGTTTTTCCGCCTACTGTGTTTATTCTTCTCCGTGAATGAAGTGAAGTAATGAACAAGGGTCTTTGTAGTTTTCAGGCAGACAATGGCGCTCTTTTCACTCCAACTATTTTCTCTATATAAATTTCTTCTCGAGAGTTAAAGTGAGATTCGTTATCCAACATATCATTTTAAGTTTCCATTCCATTTTCTTTTCCTTCCACTTGCTAACAACAATGGCAGCCAGAAATCTTTTCATTCTATCAAATCATTGAGGTAATTGATTTCCAAAGGTGCTTAACAAATACCATCTAATTTCTTAAATTTGTGACATATATTTAAAAATGTCTTGACACTAGATTCCTTATCATGCCCAAGGGATTGTTTTTTGAGATACAATATATTTTGAACCGTTGTTTGGAAGGTAAAAAGCGAAATTTATTTCCTTGGTTTTCTTTCATTTCTCTAGTTGTTCGGAAGAAGTTGTTATTCATTTGCTTACTCTTTTCGTAATTCGGATTTCAAAGGCCACACACGAGGTCAAATACCTGCGTAGGAAGGTCCTTACTTTTGTTAGATCTAGAAAATTTCGTTTTTCTAAAAGGTCGAGAAACTAAAACCCTTCGACACCGATCCTACATTGTATGCTCCCCGGAAGTAGGTCTCATAATCCCTTATTCTTGATGCAGAACAAGATTTAGACATAAAATTTGGTTGTTTATTATTCGCTCGGCGAGTCCACCGATGAAGGTTTCATTAGACGAAGAATTTTTTCTCGGAAGAAAATGAGAAAGAACTGAAAAACATATTAGAGTTTCCGCTTTTTAAAGGAGGTTCATTCTTTACTACTGCATTAGTGGTATATTTTTCCCTTATATCAAGAAGATTGTTTCTTCTTTATTTTTTCTCAAAGATCATATGCTCAAAATGATTCTTTATTGGAAAAGAAGATTTTTCTTCCCATATTATTGATTCAATAACTTTATCTCTCAATATGAAAGGAGAGATGACCGTTGCATTACTATTCTTGAAGGTAACCGTCTTAGTTCCGGCATGGTGGGGATTCATCATCTGGATGATAGCACCACCTCATACAACTTTCTTTCCATCTTCGAACCAAGGTGATTTTCAAACCTCATGTTGCCCACAATTCTTCATCGTATCCTACGAAAGGATTCAATTTTTTCCAAGTTTCTCTCGAGAGGAGGAGGATATTTCTAACCGAATAAATATATCTTTTGTAATTTGAAAATTTTATGGACAAATTTCAACTATTTATGAAGACTTGGCTTTAAGGATGTTTTTTCACTCATTAAATCAGGGTGCTCAACATATGGTTCCGTGTTTGAAGCAAGTTCAATTAGTTCATGCAGCAAGGTTTTCAAGATATCTTTCTTAGAGATTAAAGCAGTGTGTTGGGAGTGAAAAAACACCTTTTTGAATTATATTATATCCAAAGGCAGACAATGAATCACTGTTGAGTTTAATAGAGGTTTCAAAAATTTATTTCAGCATGCCAAAGAAGTTCGACCTTAAGGAGCAAATGAAAGTTTACTATTTGAGGGCTCTTTCCATTATCTTGGCTTTTTATCTCCAGAGTCTTGCACAGCTGGGAGTGTTTCTTATGTACAGAAAATTGAAGATAATGTGCTTGGAGAAATTTTTTCCCGTTGTTAGCTACCCATAAAATTTGTTATATCAAATGGTGTACAAGACTTTAGCCTTTCAAGGAACAAATTTTATTACTAAAAAGTGTTGGCTTTAACATTCTTGCTGCCTGTCAGTCTTCAAATCTTTACCATCGCGGTTTGTCTCTCCTTTAAACTCGCTGATTTCAAGCCGTACATCAATAATTTTTTCCTCTTCCTTCTTCCAAAGCCAATCTTCATTTTCTATCTTCATTTCCCATGAAAATCCATCATTTTCATGCCTTTTCTATTCCGCTCATCGTAATCCTTTTTATAAGGTTTCCAGACCTTCGTTTTATCCGAACCCCTCTAACTCCTTTGAAAATCATCAAAAATCCATAGAACTTACTATGTATTTTAAACTTAAGCCCTCACAAGTTTTTAACCCCCCCTCCACAAGCCCCCCCTAACAGCCATTCTTCATATAACCTTCTATCGAAACATGCGCCTATCCGTCTAAATAAAATATTTTCGCTAAAGTTTATAACTCAATATATATTAAAATCGTCGGCTTTATTATTATAAAATTTTCGCCGTTCCATTTTTTAAATCGTTCCGCACTATTGATTCATTGATTCGAAGATCGGATGGCGCAGAACCATTCTTCCGTGGTCCCCCGTATTCCACTAACCATTCGAAACCGCGTGGTATCTATCGCACCCCCCTTTGGGCGGCAGGGGCGGCTCGATCGGCATCTATTCCATACGCTCGGCCAACACGCGACGGCATCAAGCCTGAAATCGTCGACCGCGGTTAACGTTCGGGACGGGACCCCGCGCGATATTGGCATCACTCATCCAACCGCGGCCATCCAATTCAATTAACGAAGATGCCCGACAATTAACCTAGCCACGGCGCATCCAATCAATTCGTCATCGATCCGATCTGCATCAAATCTGCTCATATTTCATCGCCCACTTCTATCGCCCCCCCCCCCGCCCAACATTTGTTGATTTTCCATTTTCCACTTCCCGACCGTCGATCTTCCGCGTCGTATCGATGGCTCGATTTAACAATTCTTCCGCCTTTCTATGACTTCACCCGATCAATCTCGACCGCGGATGTAGATGCCATCCAATGGCCATGCTTCCTCCACATCCTCTCAGCAACAAACCCATATGTGATTTTCTAATAGTTTTTGTATCACAAGGTTTCTATGGTTTTTTCTGCCACAATCTGTGAAATTTCAAAGGCGAGACGATCCTCCCGCCCCACCTCAACAAAGAAAATCTCAAGATCGGATTCATGTTTTCATCGTTGTTTCTTCGTGCATTGATATATCGCCCTCACCCATGTACATCAAAGAAACCATGAATTGGGTACAACAAGAGTATCAAAGGATTAAGGTCAAAGTGAACCAGGCACGTAGGATTAAAAGATATTTTGTGGGGATCACAATTTAAGAACAATTATCAAAAGCCTAATCCCCCATTTAAAACACAAGCTTAAAGAAAAATCAAGTGTTTTATCGACAAGAAAACCTCCACCACCACAATTGAGGCAAATTGATCCCTCTACTACCATGATGCCAATTGCCTCAAAGTATTCAATCGAGACCGAATTTACGATCAGATCGATATTTGTCTCAAAACGCAGTCTAAAGAGGAATTGCCAAGGAAATTAATGATAAACATTCTGCAGTTAATTCGACACCACATAGAGCCGAAGGTCAACAAAAGCTCCCCAATTTAGGCCAAAATTTATGTAATATTTACCAAATTTCACCCATGAAGTTTCTTTATCGAGCCCCCAAAGGCCAAGAAGCCATTAATCAGATAATTGGAGATCTTTTTTATCAAACTTCACCTCATTCTTTATATATACCAGAAGATGAGTGAGGGGTTGCATCCTTGATATACACTTGAGCTTCAACTTCATTGTAAATAGTGTTCACTAGCTCTTGAGCCTTACCTAGGATAGATAGTGAATGAGATGTGTAGATGGTTGCTAACCAAAATAATCGACTTAAAGTTGTAAACTGGTTTGGAGCATCAATACAAGCTAATTTATGGGATCCTCAATTCATACGGATGTTTTTCTCATTGTGACTTGTCATTCGAGCCGATGACTGTTCCCATTTCTTATAAAGAAATAAAACATGCATAGAGTTAGACCACATCAGACATCGTTAACCTTCGACCGAAAATCTTTATATATATGTTTTCTTCAACCGTGTTATTTAGGAATGATTTAATTCAACAGAAGTATTAGAATGCGTTCCTCGTCTTATTGGGTTCATTTAATGTTATTCTTAGATGTTATTTCGCATTAGTTAAGTAGAGATGAACTATGGAAGATATGGTGAGCCCTCCGTTCCCAGCTCAACTGGCAGTCGTCTAAATGTTTCTTTGAATGCTAAAGTTTGTTTGGGTCAGTACTTACCGTATCTTAGACTATTCTGTATATTCTCTTGTTTGTCTTGAAAGGAAACCAAGTAAAGTAGAGCTAGGAGAGGATTTGTGGTGAGCCCGGCCCGCTACTTCTTTCTCCAAAAGTTGCCTTCAAGTTTCCCTTTGTTTTAAAGTGTTTTCTTATTAGGTATCATGTCAAGTTGTTTGAAAGTACTCGTATCCTAGATTGATTTTATGTTTTTCTTAAGTGTATGTCAAAGGATAGTTTAAAATAATTTACCTCGATCTTAGATCTTTTTCGTTCTTCATCTATTTAAATTTTCCTTCTTGTTGTATCATTTCATTACATAAATCAAATTTCAAAGAGATCCTTAGACATAGATGACTTGCCCTATGGACCACTCTTTCTCTTTTCTACCCAATTAAACCCTATTATGACTCCACAGCTCAATGAATAAAAAAAAAAAAAAAACCTTAACATTCATCTTTTGGTCAGCTTACTTTCTTATTGCTTGCAACTTTCATCTTTGAAACTCTTTTGCATTTGGGACTTTTCACCTCAAATAGTAATCATGTCAACCATCCAAAAACAAAACAACCTCGACCTTCATAACTAGCCTAATATCATAACCCCAAACTTTAAAGACAAATCTATCTTGCACTTAATGGAGAGATCCTCTCCTGACCAGGAGGGCTAGATCCTAGAATCCCAAAATTGGTTGAACAATGTTACCAGAGTTTTAGTCTCACTAACTGCTTAAAATTATAATCCTAACTCCCCGTCATGTTGAAAGCACTGCTTTGTTGGAATAGCAAGAGGGCCTTGCAAACGTTGGAATTTCTTTATAACAACGCAAATCTGTGAGTAAGAACAAGGATTTTCAAAAGTCAGCACCTTTATTGGCCGAAACACAAGAATCTAAGTATCAAGGTTCTCGGTCAAAAATTCATTGCAACAATCGAGCTATAGGATGAAATCCCCGGAAGATCATTACAATTTTCATAATTTTAATGATTTTGTGAATAGAGGGAACTAGTGAGCTTTTATATGTTTGTAGATGATAAAGATTTTTTAAAGAATTGGCATTATACGAAGAACATCATTATGGGGAACAAACTTGATTTTCGCCCTAAATGCCTCACAAAATGGTACTGTGCCTCGCACACAATTCCAAAATGAGGAGTCAAACAATGAAGGAACTCGCTCGTTCAAAGAAATCTACATCGACAAAATACCAAGAAAAGGAGAAAATAAAGTTATGTCTCATCAATTATACATCCACACGAGTATATGACAATTTCTTGATCAAAGAATAAGCTTTTATGCAAGGGTATGTACAAAGTTTTGTATATGGAAAATTTTTATACATTGCTGATTTAAATTTCATAACAGAAAGTATTAAATTAACAATTAGACGTTGGGTTGGTGCTATTGCCGTCTACCACCTTGCTCAATATATATATATATATATATATATATATATATATATATGTGATTTGTAATACAACAAGCTCGTGGTTACTTTGCGTATTACAGTTCAAAAGATTTTTGTAGTTTAAAGAATAACAAGTTCTGTGTGCGTATCAGAGGTTTACATAGGGATCAACTTCCATTTTGTTTGACTATTTGCCATTAATTCACAAGCTCCCGCACTTTACACAAAGTGTTGTCCCCAATTAGGAGCTTTATGTTGTAGCACACTTGATCAGCAATGAAATCTCCAGAGGTCCCCGAGTAATTAAAAATTACCTAGAACAATTATTAAAATTTAAGAGGAACTTGAACATGTTCAAGAAGATAACCACAAGCTCAACATATGTTGCTCAGTAACGATTCTCTCTTGTCTCATGTTGATGTGTTTGCGGTTCAATGTGCGATTATCGGTACAAGTGCGAGGTGTTCGAGTTTTCATGTGAGGTGGAAATTTATAGAAGATGTTTAACAGAAATTTTCTGGAGCACGAAACAACAAACATTCTAACGGATTAGCATTGAGCCGTGTTTGTTCGTCACCAATCGTCCGAATACGAGTTTGTCAGAAGGAGCCGAGCCACCAAGAAGGCGGATGAACAATAAGTACACTAGAGAGCGTGACGATGAGTCTGAATTGCCGCTTCTAATTATTTTATGAGGTACTTTCCCATTTTTCGACAGGCAGACATGCAGACCCATACCATAGAGCCCAGTTATTTTTACCTTCTCCAGACATCGTTTATATCTATTTATATTTAATGGTGAGGTAGTGATGATGTTGCAAGTAGTGGTTGTACAAAAAGTATGATATGTTCTCACCGTTTAGTTCTTTGTTCGATCAGCAGTAGAATCATGAAATACTTGATATCATCATAGAAAGAGTACTTAGATCCCACTCCATTTTTAAGATCGGTTTATTTTTGTATAAAGCGATTAATTGTTATCGCTTTAATCTTGTTAATTGTAAATATTTAATGATGGTAAGAGTAATGTAGGTAAAGTGGTAAATTATATGTTTCATTTGCTTAAAATTGTTTAAAAACTTATAATTTATATTATTTTATCTCATGTACATTCATTTGATTGATTATTTAATTATTTATAAATTAATTTTAATAATTTTTTTTTTTTTTTGGTAATCAATGTTTATTAAAAATGTTATATGTGAGAGGATTTAGATTAAAATTTTGAATTTATATTGACTAGTTTAATTGAGACATTTAGGATCAAATCTTGTTTTCATGTGTTATACTAATTTTTTTAATAGCATATATTCTATTGTGGAAGAGTTCATCTGCTAAACTTGTGATATTGGTCGCCCCACTAATTTTGGGAACAAATTAGGATCGTAATTGAAACTATTCTATTCACATATATATGAACATGTAAAGTTATAATGATTTTGTATATTTATAAACTAGCTTTCATTTGTCTCCTACAATTAAAAATCAGCAATTAAATTTTAATTTTCAATATGGTTATTAATGATGAATGCCTCAAAGTTTAAAATTATTTGATCACTTTCAATATTTTTTAAATTTTATAAAAATAACATGGTTCATCAAGAACCTCGATGGGTTGTTAAACGTTCGTCTTTATGAACTACACTATTGGCCCACAACAACATAAATCATATAAGCTAAAATATTGAGGTTAACTTTGTAAGGGTTAACAACGTTCAGTTTTCATGAAATCCATACTACTAGCTCCACAAATAAATAGTAAAAAAATCATATAAGCCAAAAATTCTAAAAAATATTGTACAATCCTTAAAACAACAGATGAATTTCACCATTTAATTATTTATTTAAAATAATATTTTTATAGTCAAAATTCTAAAAAATATTGATAACAATCTCTTAAAATAAATAGATGAATTTCTCCATTTAAATTTTAATATTTAAACAATGTTTTTTTTATTGTTTCATTTAGTTATACTAATAAATCATAAAATTATATGTAAAATATTTTTCAATTTATGGGTATATTTACCATATTTATAAAAAGAAATGTTTTTAAATTAATAAAATCATGAATTATAATTATAATTATATAATTAATATATATATATATATATATATATATATATATATATATATATATATATATATATATATATATATATATATATATATATAATAATTATTTCGTATGATATACAATGTTTACCACTCTTGTTATTTATTAATTTTATAATTAATATATTATTAATAATTTATTTAAATAACTATGTATTTAATAATATATTTACATTTTACTATGATATATATACGAGAATTTATATTTATGATGTATATTATAACTGATATTTCTATCTATTCTTTTCACTTCTATTCCTATGGTACAATGTTTATCATTTCTGTAGAGTGTTTATAATTTTTTTTATTAATTAAAATTAATTTGTATTATTTAACAATTTATTTATTTAAATTTATTATATAAAGTTTAGATAGTTAAATTTAATGGTTTGTATTATTATTGAATAAATTAATGTATATAAGATAATAGATATATTTAATTATAATAAAAACAATATGAAGTTATTAAAAAATATATATCGACAATATAAACTATTATAATTAATATATTATTAAGATAGAATTAGAGGCATATATTGTAATTAATATTGCAAATAATTTGATTCTGGTTAATAATAAATAAACACAAAACTGATGAGGATATTAATGAGTATGGATTGCAATTTTACAAAAGATGACTCTATTTGACTAATAGAAAACTGGGTGGAAAAAATGACATGTCCAAGAACTTTGATCCTTCTAAAAGAATTTTTTATTCGTGACAAACAACATTGTAGAAGAACTTTGATTCTTTAAAAGGAAATTTGTATTGATACAAACAATACATTTTAAGGGGGCACCAAACACATAGAGGATACAACTTGATGGTGTGAAAATGCGCTGGCAGGAAATAAACAACTATTAGTGGGAGGTTTTCACATGCTATGAGGTTGGGATGTGGCCAAGGCCGAGTGGAAAAACACCGAGGAAGAGCAAGGAGTATCAAGTCGCGTGAGCACAATCACATGTGTTAGGATGAGAAGCTATATCTATGAATTCCACCATCTACTACTCAAAAGCGAAACTCGTAGGATATTAACAGCATGAGTGAGCCTGCCTTATAAAAATCAGCAACCCATGCTATCTTAGTAAAGAGATTTGGCTTATTGATCGACATTATGGATGGGGTGGAACATCCCTCATCAAACTCAGATCAAATTTACCTGTGTTAGGTTCATCCTACGTTTAATGTGTTGCAAGAGTGAGTTTAATTAACACAATTAGTTACCATTGATGGTACTTTTCTAATTATTTAAACTGAGTCATGAGAATGTTACCTAGTCTATAAATTTATTTGATTTTTTCTAAAATTGTTTTTAGCTATGAACTCATCCAACAATTAAATATTCGCGCATAAATTTTCCAAGAGTAATAATAACAGGAGAGTTTAAAGCTATCGAATATATTACCTATTTTTCATTATAACAAAATCCAACTAAATGGTTCGATGGGAAGGGTGATGTAACAAATATCAAGCAGAAATGTTTTGTACATTATAGGGTTATACACCAATATGTGCAAGAAGAGAAAGGATTTACTGAAAAATTGTAAGTTACACCCTCCACAGTTCCCTATCTAGGTCATATGTGAAACCCATTTCCTCTAAGTATTCAAAAGAAATAACTATGTAACATCCTAGACACAACGTAAGTTGTAAGGAATTAAAATTAAAATATACAGATGAACAATAAGATTACTAGAGAGGAATAGATAATAAACAGATGATATAAATTGTTATGATAAATGGCTTGGAATGTTGAGAACAAATATACTTCCAGGGAACTATCATGATATGGCAGGAAACCAAAACAAATCATAAAAATAATGGTGTCAAAACAAATTAAACCATTTAAAAATATAAAATTAATATGATTTCGCAGGACACCCAGCTGTGGGGTGATTACAACCCTATACGGGGTTTTATGTAAGGCAGGTTATCCTAAGAGGTATGTTGTGTCAAACACTAAGAAATGAGATGAGGGAAAATTTGGTCAATTAATTATCTACCCAAGAGCATAATGCCTTCACATATGATAAAATTAGCAATAAAAAAGGGGGACACAACATATGAAATGTAGTAAATGTATAATTGGTTCCTTGAACTAATTTACTTTTCATATTAGAAATTTGCGCATTACAGATATTGTAATAGAATTAATAGTTATGTATGAATCATGGTAATGTAAATATATCCTTACTCCTATCCGTCGGTAGCGGGTCTACATAAATACCTAACCATAATAACTACATAAAATTCTCCAAATCGAAAAGGTTCTTTCCATTTAAAATGAAAATGATTAATAAACTACAATTATGAAGAACAACAGTAGTGGCAACCCTCTTGACATCACATTACAACAAAGTATGTCCAAAGTTGAAATTAGCTACTTTATAAAATTGTTCGAAAATGCGAATATTTTGTGTGTGTGGGGGGCTATCTGCACCAAATGCGGTGTAGGGGCCTACAAAAAGCATTCACATAAGTCCACGAGATGGGATTAAATCCATTCCCTTAACCTGGAGTATCAGGTGATTATAATCCTACCAAAACCACACCAAGACTAATTAGTATCTTATAAAATAAATTAAAATTAAAGTAGACAAATAGCGAACTATGGGAAATATACTTTAATTCACACCTTTTCAAATGTGGGGAGATCCCATTGATGGAAAAATAGTAATTGACAACATAGATATATCAACCAGACAACATAGATATATAAACGATAGCTTATATGCTTTGTTTATTTTGTTATTTTTCTATATGGCCCAATTTTTTTGCGTAAACTGTAACTTCGATCATCAAGTTGTGGCCAAACAGCATGGTATTTAATTAATGAAACTCACATCCACAGACTTGGTTTTAAGTTTTCCGTTAACTATGTGATCAATATGAACTATTACAACAAATATTAAACCTCTAACCATAGGAACAAGTGCTAGAGAAGAGAAAGTATAGTCCAATATGTTCCATTGCTTATGGTTTGTTGTCTTATTCACCCACCTTTTCCATGGTGCAAAACTATTCATTGCCTTCTTAACCCTTGTCAATTTCAAGATTATACTTACCCTAAGTTGACAAATAAATGTTGGGAATTAGCCCACTAGATTACCTTAGAGTCAATACCATATTTTTTCATTTTTTAAATTCGCCTTGTAGCAACAAGCAACATAATTTTTCTTCACTAATATGATGATACATTTTGCTCATTGTTTTTTATTTTTTTATGTTTGAGATAACACATTTCTTTACAAGGTTCTAGCTTAATGGAATAGCACTTTCTTTTGTAAGAGGGAGTTTGGTGGTCTAATTCCATTGTGCCCTAAATACGAATTAAATTAACAACAGTTAAAAATATTTACATTATATATTTTATTTCTAAAGAAAATGTTTATTGTCTCTAAAGAGACAATAACTGGAATTAAAGGAATATTGTCTATAGACAATACAGCTATATTCCTTGATAAAAAAATTTAATTGTCTCGAGATAAAATGATTGGTTTTCAGACAATAATATTTTTGTCTTATATTGCCTTTATAGTGTCAATTTTTTAAGACAATAATTTGAGATACAATATTTAAGACAAATTTACAATTTATTTTTTTTTTGTCTCAAGTTGATACAATTTACTCAAAAAATTTTTCTTAAATATTGTTTAAAAGCCCTCCTTATGTAGTAGTGACTATTGTTCCTAGAGTATATGCACTTGCGTTATATATCGTTTCCTTAGTGTTATATACCGTCTTTTATAAAAACAATATTTTAAGACAATATAATTTGAGACACTCATGAAGACAATATTTAAGACAATACACAAGTTTTTCTTTTTTGTTCCCACAGACAATTTACCTTAAAATAGTCTTAACATTATCTTTAAAACCCCTTTGTGTTGTAGTGTGTTTGGTATCCCTTACTAAAAAAAAAAAAAAAAAAAAATCCAATCCATCAGAGCTTTCAGATGAACATGAGACAACTATTATAATTCATTTTTAAATCAACACACTACTTGGATTTCCTTTCTCAGTATAAGTTTGTGGTTACTCATCTCTCGCTAATGGGTTAATTCTCGTATAATTTCTAATATGACATATAGATCCAAAGATCACATTATGAAGATACCTCGTGAATAACCATATTTTTTCCTTTATTATACTCAAAAGCATGTTATTATCTATTGAGTTTTGCTTTGATATTCTAATAGTTTGTTTTGACCAAACAATTATGGGGCTTATTTATAATTTAACATTAAATTGTGAATTTTGTTATTTTTATTATTTTTTAAATTTATTTATTTGTAAGGTGATTGGTTGAGGTCTTATTATGTTGTCAAGTAACTTCCATTTGGCGCTTAGTAACTTCCATTTCTATTATATAGTAATTTTTTTGTTTCTAGTTTTTATTTCCCCTCATTTAACTCCTTTTTTTCTTTATTCTTTCCCTTTTCACTAATTATAGTTTTTTCTCCTTAAATTTAAAAATGACTTATTATTATATTAAAAAAATTATTTTAATAACTTTAATTATGAAATTTATACATTTTAATAAAAATACAATACATATATATAATAAGCATATATATTAAAATGTATATATGTTAATATAAACCATATTAGTTAATCATTTATTAATTTTTGATAATGACATTAAACAATTCAATATTTTATTAGTTATTTTATTTTTTTTTGATGAAACTTATTTCTTTGTTGTTTTTTAGTTTAATTAAGTTATATTTAAGCTAAGCCTCTCTAGTTACTATGTATCCCTTGTCTTAAATCGACATGTGAATAAGCCTTATATTTATACATTAAATTAACATTACATACTAATTAATTATTAATAATAATTAAATTAGTATGTTTTCATCTAAATTAATCATTAATGTAGTATCATGCTAAATATTTACCTACTACAAGCGTTGAATTAGGTGGAGGCCTAGAGTTTAAGTAACGCCTACCCTCATAGACCGAGATTTAAGACCGTAGCCACTTATACTACAAACATTCACTTCTTATTTTCTTGTAACAACATTTATAAAGCAAAAATTTTTCCGTAGCCTCCAAATCTCAATATTCCTAGTTAAGTTAGTATCCAATTTCCGGCTTGTAACGAATACACACTTGGCATTTTTAGTTTGGGAAAATTCTCCACTATCTCTCTACTTGTCGCATCTGTGAACAAATCCCAAAATCCTCGCACTAACCTAAAATTTATATGGAGAAAGACAAAATCATTACTTCAAAAATGACATATTATCAACGTACTTGGCATTTTGAACTGCTTCTTTGCCATGATGCGTAAAAACCATAAGGGGAAATAATGGCAAGTATTAACACTCTAAACCAACGGCTATTCCGCTTATTTCCTAACTTAGACCCTTTGATCAAATCATAAAACATGAAACCTCATTTCTAGATCAAGAAAAAGTCCTTTAAAAACAGTAAATATTGTTCATAGCAAACCAAGAGAGTAGCAAAGTTTATCGTCTCACCGACTAAAAATTCAGAATTGTTGGTTTGAATTAGCGTAATCATGGAATTAACTCCCAACCACCGCCATGAGTAAGACAACGCGTAGCCTCAATACTTCTTTGAATTGAGCACAAAAAAAGATCAAAGAAAGAGTACCCGCCATAATTGCGGTTTATTTCTTGAACTGATCACATTAACTGTTTTGCTCATAAAGGTTTAATTGCAAGTTTTTTGGTTTACCTCGTTTTCGCCGGTAATGTTAAATCTCGCTTACGCGAATGAAGTAGACTCTGATTTTAAACCTTAATGATAATCAAATCATGAAAACCTTTTTGTTTTCACCTATTTCTTTGTATTTTACCGCACTTTACTGCAATAGCTAATTTTGCGTAATACCGTACTTCGTATTTTAAATTTTACCGTTAATCTCATAAAATCGTATGATATGTTGATGACATTTATCGCATATCACAATCGTAATATTTAATGCTTTCCGCTAAATGCTTTATATTATTTTATTTGAGATGTATGCGGCTATGCCACGCCACATCATAACGCAATATTTTAATTTACTTTTCCACCGCCTGCACTTGCGCTTGTTGTAATGATATCGTTGCCGCATATCGCAATCGACAAGTTTAAGTTTCACGTTGAAGCGCCTGCAGGCATATATTTGGTTGTGATGGCGAGTTATGGCACATCGCATATCGCAGTTTTTGGTGTAACAATAATGGATAGTACCACGTTTAAAGGTTGATATCACCAATGATAAATAGCAGATGTTGATGTGATTTCTGAAGTTTAACTGATCAAACTTTAGGCTCGTGCTTTTTGTTTTGAATGCATTCACGTGTTTCGTATAAACAAATACAATTTGTGTGTCTTTTTAATGAAGAAATGGGTCTTTGACAAAAAGGATGAGAGGTCGCTGGAACTTCCATCCAATATTGAATAGCATTAGGTTTTTAGGCTTTGGCCATTTTTTTAGTAAACAATGAATTTCATGGTTTTAAGAGGAGAGTTGAATAGATTGAAAATTTGTTCATCTCTGCTACGATGTCTCAGATATTTGACTTTTAATCAGAAATTGTGCATTATCCGTTATGGGCGTATGATTCCTTTCAGAGCCATTCATATTTCAACATGTAGTATCGATGGTCTAGGCTCTCAAAGAAAGATGCATTAGCTGCTTTATTAAAGAAGTCAGAAGATTGTTATAAAGGACGCACAGCGAGAAGGCTTGCTTTACATAGTCGAAGGAGATTGTTTACTACAAAGTCAATGGTACGACAGTAAGCTAACAAATTTTCAACTACCAGCCTGTGGAAGAATTATGACAATTGGGCCATTACAATAAGTGCTCAATATTTACAAGATATATGTGAGCTCGTGAATATGGTTTAAGAACTAGTGATAGTTATCATGAAGGCGACAACAATAGAAAGAGACTTAATAAAATATAATAGAAGAAGAACCTGTGCCCTTTTCTATATCTTCTAAGAAGCATAAGATATTTTTTTCCAAGAGTTATAGCAAAGGAACGAAGTCCAAGGATGAAGGGATACTCCTCAAGAAAGCCTATCAAGGCATGGAGAAGGTGAAGACAACAAAAATTACAAATGTTGAGGAGATTTTGAACCTTTGTCTCGAAAGAGTCCGATAACACAGATTCATTCTTCACACATGTGATTGGGTTGGCTACTCAGAGTAAGGTCTCATGGATTGACACTTGAGGAAAGGAGAATAGTGTCCAAAATCTTAAGAAGTTCAATATCGAGATTTGATGCCATAGTAGTGGCCATAGAAGAGACAAAGGATCTCTCACAATTTTCGGGATACTTATGCATCATCGATGTATCGTTAGAGCATAGAATGAACAACAACGAATTTTCATCGAGCATGCATTCGAAGACACAAATTTTTTTGTGGTAGAGGTCGGTGAGATCAAACTACCGAGGAAGAAGAAGGTTGCACAAGAGGTAAGAAGTAGCCCCAAACACAAGTGGAAGGGTAGCAACTAGAATCAAAGTGTCAAGCCAAATCACAGTTGCATGACTCGAGAAGATAAATCAAGTCCAATGTCATTATTACAAATAGTATGTGTATTACAATGAATGTAGAAAGAAGAAAAAATGACATGTATAAAACTAGTGTAATTTTACAAGAGAAAATCAACTAAGAAAATGTGCTTTTAACTTGTAACAGCACAAGAAACAAGAAGATGTATGGTTTCAGATTCAGTTAGAATTACATGAATGGAAAATAGCAATGTTTTTCCAATTTGGATGAGAATGAAATCAAGGACACCCGGGACTAATAGTAAAGTGTCTATCATGGGGAAAGGAAGAGTAAAATACTAAAAATATGGAGAGAAGAAGTTCATACAAGATGTCTATTATGTCCTTTGGGAGGAATGTAACTCACATCACAACTCACGTAAAAGGGCTAAAATATTGTGTTTTTAAAAATGATGTGTGCACAATCATGATATACCCAAGTAAAAGAGTCATTGCAGAAGTGTATATGACAGCATGGATGTTTTCTCTCAATATCATACGAATTGAAGGAAGGGGGCAACGGGTAGTCAGAATACAAGAAGAAGTGAAAGATGAAATCGTTATGGAATTCTGAGATTTGGACATCTCAATCAGTGTTTTAATTTGTTGCATAGTGATGAAAGGATTACCACTTACAGAGAAACCAAAACAACCTATGTTAAGGTCGCATCTGGGCAAACAACACAGTAGAATCCTTTCCAAAGAAGAAATATTATAAGGGGAAAATCACCTTTGGAGATTTTCCACTAGACGCAAGTGTGGACCATTGAAAACACCATCATTAATGAATTAATATGTAATATCCCGTGGTAGGGCCTGCACCACGTGTCCTAGGCCCTGTAATGAGGTGTTAAGAAGGGCTCCCGCTCAAATGTCATTGGTGACCACCCCCCAACACCCCGGGGATGCCGCCTCACTAACAATTTGAGCTTTTGGTGCAGTGGTTCGATCTACATGGTATCAAAGCCGAGGTCTCGAGGCTTAGATCAAAGAGTGAAGAAGATCCCGGTGGTGGGGCCCGTGTACCACGTGTTCGACGTGTGTAATGAGGGTGCTACGTGCGACCCCACCGTACGTTCGTTAGTTAGGCCCACTCCAACTCCTTGATGTCACCCTCACCAACAAGCCGAGGCCAACGTAGTGGTTGACCATGGCCCAACCACTACACTGTAATCCCACGCAGTGGGAGTGGGAAGATCTCAGGTGTTAATGCAGGGGGTCTAAGGCCCACCGGAGCATCCGAGGGCGCCACACCCTCACGAGACCCAGACATGTGGCCCACCCTAACAGGCGGCCTGGTGTGATGACACCACCATGCCTGCGCAGTCTCGACCCCGAGACCTCCCGCCTCCGATACCACAAAGGCTCAACCACTACAACTTCCGCAAAAGCCCAGATCATATTGAGGGTTAATCCTGTTATAAAACATATGATGAATCGCAGACCTACAATAGCATCTAAGGCTTTAACTAACAACTTTCAATACGACCGACACGTAGCAAGGCCCACTTTAAACAGTAATGTCTAAACAAGTATTATTAATATTTTTATCCATAGATTACACGAATATGGCTTGAAACAAAATATAGTTAAATGGTCATTGCCATTAGCTTTGAGAATAAAGCACTAATAAAATTTTTTGAGAACTAACACAGGTGCATAGTATATCTCCAAAGTGACTTGCGGCTTGTAAGGAGACATACACAAGAAGTATTAATAAGATCAAAATTGACCAAATGCAAATTATAGCACCAGTTCTAAAAATACTACAACCAATACGAGAGCGACCACCAGGATTCCACCATCTTGTTGACCAAATTTCGAACAGGAGTGATTTATGGTCTCGTTTGCTTTTCGTAGGTAAAATTGGCAGACAGGTATTAAAATATTTATGTCACTGAAAATGAATCTTCGTGAATAATTTTCAAATATACTAATGAGGTCATGTGATAAGTGGCATTTTCAGACATTTAACGACATTCATAGAGATAATTTAATAGGTTCTAAGGTGTGAAATTGTATTTTTTTAATTATTTAATTATTTTTAACATGAATTATGATTTAATATACATATATATATTCAGATGTGTGTAATAACATATCATATATATTATATATTTTAATAATTGTAATTAAAATTAATTGAACCATTATTATGTAATAAAGATATCAATTCAAAGGTGTTTATATTTGAACCATAGATCGCCTAACAATGGTCGATTTCACCAATTTGCTTGTGCTCCAACTTTAAAACATCTTCACCTAATTTACTTGAACCTTTATGAAATTGGATGAGCGAGGCCAACCTCCCAGTGTTATCCAACACTGTATTAATCACCATACCAGCGGATCAATTTGTTAAAATAGTTAACCACGAATGAATTGATAATTTGTCAGTTCCAAATGCTTGGCCGATCGGTGCGACCATGACTAGACAACATCATAACCACTTTGGGATCCCCAGATCTAGCTCCTTCCGGATCTTGAGAGGGACTTTCCATAAAATCAGAATGATATATATCTTTGCGCACAAAATGAGGTATTAGGCTAGTTACACAAAGGGTTTAAATTGGTTTGGTTGTTGGGTTATTTGGAGACTATTAATCGAGAAGTGTCAGGAATGAAAGGAATGATAAGATGTTTCAAAAGATGATAAAGAACAAGCATCCATTAACAGAGCTGAGAAAGGGGAATTATCACAAACTATCCGGTTTTCCATAGGGCAACATACTAGAGGATCTTTTTAGACAGATACAGACAAGGAATGAAGGAAAGAAGGAAAGAAACCCACACTGGAGATTAAGTAAGAAGTTGAAAATCCTATCCTTCTTTTTTTGACACTAAGAGTAACTCTCAATGAAGATACAAAGGGCATTTTAAGATCATGTTAGAGGTCATCTAACTTTGTGCCTACTTTCAAGATACTCTGAAGAGAAACAGACAGATTTAACACAAGAACCAGGGTGCAGATCATAGAAGGGCTTTTAACTCGCAATGCTTTGACACCACCAAGGGATCTTAGAAAGGCCAACTGTTGAAAAGGACTTAAAGGATGTGGCTTTCACTAAATCCCCGTATCCCAATTTAGCTTAAAACCCAACTGTAACATCTAAGACAACAAACCCCAAATTAGAACACTGCATATGGGGTGACCAACATCTTTCGACTAGTTAAATTACATGTAATTATTCTCGCATTCAATATCGTTATAGTGCCTATCAAAGACAAGAAGAGCAAGGACATTAGGGTACCATGTAGGGGCATATCCTAAGTTCGATTTATCGATTCTTATCAAAGAATAAATGGACAACATGAATAATGTAATAAAACATCGTGCAGAAAACATCACCAGGACATAGACCAGGACTCGAAATTTCTTTGATTAATTGAAGTAAAACCAATCACATACTTTATATCAATGGTTGATACAAATGCAAACTTTCCTCTCAAACCTACTAAATTACAAACTAAATATTTCTCTAAACCTGTTTAGCAATTAAAATGAATCCTCTAACTACAACAAAAACAACTCCCCTTTACAATATGGTCTTAAGGGTTCTTATAGAGAATGAATAGAAGTAGTAGTAGATGCACATTAAATTGACTCATTAAGATAGAGGAGGAGATTTAGCTCCTCGCTAATGGCTCGATTGCATGTACTGAGATGGTTTGGGATTTTTGTCAGGTCAATATTTGACTTTGATGTGTTCTTGAAGTCCTTCCACGTTTGGTACTGTAGCTCTCTCGAAATAAGTAACCGGGATGTGAAAAGTCCATGTCTCCAGAATGTATAAATCAGTCCCGAAAGTCTTTAAGAAGTCGTTGTACTTACACTGTTTGGCGTTCCAGGAGGCATGGAGAACGTCAGAGGTGTCCTTTCCGGAGAAAATATGTTCTTCTAATAAACATAGATATGATTCTTATGTGTGCTTTCTAGGCTTGAAATCGCACCTTATCCTTGGAAACACAGATTAAAGCATCAAATCTTCAATTACGGGTTTTTAACCCCTTTAATTCCTCATAACGTCGATGGCACTTTCCACCCACGAAAGGTTATCTCCTGCGCATCGAATCCTACAAAGTTATGACTATGGAGGCAGTGAATTTGCTACTCGTAATCTTCGCACAAATGCAAGGTTAAAACCCATATAAAAATCCAACAGAGGTGGCGAAGAAATGCGGGAGTGGGGGCCTCGTGAATGGTGGCGAGATTGTGGATGCAAGTGAAAGACCAAAGGAAATCACAAATGGTGAAAAAATGAGTTGATGAAGGTCTCATGAAATGGTTCCCAAGCATTTACTTAGAACAGTACCGGAGATCAATGGTAAGGATCCATCGTGAGATCTCTTTAATAAGTTACGGAGAAATGATTTAACAAAACCCAAAGTTTTATGTTTGGGTGATTTACAAAGAAAAACAACGAAATGAATGAGTTTGGGCGTATTGATGGTGGACCACAAGAGGGAGATTTATTTTGGGTCGTTGACCCAAGATCATCCGATGAGTGTTAATAGAAAGCTCAAGGAACGCAAATATGACGGAGACGCGATGCAATATGGACTATAGACTAGATCAACGAATGGCTAAGATTAGATGATGGAGGTTGCAGAACAAAGGACAGCGTGTTTAGAAAGGTATAACCCATGGCAGCACGTTCGAGCGTTTGGAAAATTATCATAAAAAACGTGAGAATAATGCAAGACACGTGTCCCCTCAAAACTGCTTTCACGCGAATTGAAATGTTAAAGTTTTATTAAGATTTATGCAAGATGCGGGTTCACGTGATGGAGGGGCAAGGGGGACGACGGTGAGTGATGAGCGCGATGAGGGAAAGTGTAATCGGCGGTTAGGGCGGTGAAAAGTCAAAGGCGTGGCTTGATCTCACCGTCGTATCCGTAGGATGGATTACTGTGATTAAAGAGGGCCAAGGCAAAGGGGTAAGTAAATGTACAGATGAACGAGAGTCGTTAGATCAATTGAGATCAATGGTGGAGATCCAATCGCATCGGAGAAGGTGGCCGTGGACTCGAAATATTAACGTTGGGCACAGACGTAGTCCGTCCGATCGTAGTGAGATCGACGGTCAGGATTGGACGGCTGGCACCGTGGAGCATGTCGCGTATAAAAATTTCATGATTGGTGTGATCAAATGAAAGTATTATATCAGGCCATTAGATATGTATAGATCAACGACGATAGCAAGGGTCTATTAGAACAAAAAATTTTCAGATCGAAGAAATTGAATTAACAAGAAAATGCACAATGAAAGCTTCGATTGCGAATAGCGCCCAGGTGGTTGTAGCGCTTGTTTTGGTCATTTGGTGAAGTGGTTAAGGGTTGGCCGAAAGGTGCTAAAGCCTAATATATGCAAAAGGAGTGGTTTTGCCTAATTTTAATGCTTTTTAAGGCCAAAAGGAGGTTTCGTAGAGGAATAAAGATACGTTCGTTGAAGCGAAATTGTATGTTTAGAAGAGATGATTTAGAGGGTTAATAGATTTTTGGAGGAATTTTACAAAGGGGGAACAAGATGAAAACGGTTTAGTGGGAATGAAATAAGGGGGAAATGGAGGTTCTCTTTGTTACCTTTCTACAAGAACAACAGGGCTTTATAACAAATAAATAAAGAAGATTTTTTCAAAGGACAAAGACACAAAAGGGGAGGCTTCAAGGATGATATGTTTCTAAAGAGGAACGTATTCTTGAAGGCTCAAAAACATTTTATCCACCGTTTGCTGGCCGTACTCTCTATAGGTGGCTAATAAAGGATCGACAGATGGCATCTTCTTGAAGGTGCCGATAATCTGGTAAAATGACCTTTTGATAGTCAGTTCACTTTATTAATACCTTATTTCTTCCGATTGAAGGCGCAAATCAAGAAGATAAACAGTATCAAGAGAAAAATTCTTCCCAAACAACTACCTACCTAATAACATAGTCCTATCATTTTTTCCTTCCGGCAGTTGTAGACCCTTTACATCATCAATTTTTATAACCAGAAAATAATCCTAATTTATTTCTACCTTTATTACTCATGACCTGCATTAAACCGTTGGCCCCATATTTTCTGGCCCAAACTAATATCTTAGGATTAAATCGTCGCTATTTCTTCTCTACATTTTAAGATGTAAATTGAAAATAGACATGATTATATTGTCACATGTCATGGCCTAAAGACAAATCGCTTGACCCGACACTTGGCAAGAATTTAAAATGTAACTAAATGCTCACAAAGTCGAGCTTTATTGAGCTTTTCCTACCTACCCTACTCTAACTTGGAAGTCTCGATGCTCTAGGTGATACAATAATGCCAAGCATGTACCAACACAATAACAAAAGGTAGAAGAATCGAACACACGAGATAACCATAGGTGCCTTCATATGAGTTTTTAAAATCGAAAGCACCACCAATGATGTTCAAGGTTCTGCTCTGCAAAGGATCAATTCGAGAATTGAGCCAATCAAGGCCTCCACATTATTCTGCCACAGATCAAAGAAACATGATATAAACCTTTTTCTTCAAAGCCTTCCATGACTAGTAGGTCAAGCCCTCGATCATCGGGAGCAACAATCACTACGCATAGCAGTGGCTTCTATAATCACACTCCTCTTTTTCCTGTTAGAGTATTTGTGGCACAATCTGCATACCTCTTTCCATCGATCAAGACAACATGTATGTGGGAGAAGGTTCCCTCATCTTCACCTTAACCCTAAATGGAGGGGTTTATCATGGTGTACGTTCTTCTCGACCGGTGTTCATTGGAGGAATCAATCCTATAAAAATTAACATATTCTTGAGTAGGGTTTTGATTTTGACCTTTCAGAGAAGGTTCAGATATTCATCTTGCTCAATATTTTCTTTCATTTTTTTCTTTCCTTATCTCTCGCACTAGAAAGTCGTTGTCTTCCTTTTCCGCTCGGAAATCACAATCGATGATCCGATACAGGCTGCAGTGAAGATTCGACCGAGTCTTGTCTACTTCCCGCATTTTTTGGCCGTTTTCCCCACGCATTGCCGTATATCCGTGATGGGCCCATTGCTTTCCCCCCGAAGTTTCGGTCCCGATCTTCCTCCCCCGGGATCTACCGATGATGGTCCCATGTTTTAGTTTAGAAAAATTCATCAAAATGTATCAACGTTAGAGCAGTCTATAATTATAAGCAATGCCATCAGCCGAATTCATTAGATCTCGGGCAGTTCTTTTGAAATAATCATGTTCTTCTTCCGATTCAACATTCGTTTCATCATATATGCTTTTGGTGGCGAAACTCACGTCTTGGTGTTGATTCAGTTTAAGCTGTCTCGCGAGACAAGGTGGTCTCTTCCAATCACTTCAGTTTCTTGTTTCAACCTCGTATTCTTCTATGTCTGGGCGTGCGTTGCGCTCTATCAATTTTTCAGCCTTGTCTTTCAAAGAGACCCGCCCTTTTTTCTCTCGTTTCTGGCCCTTATCGCTTTTAATCTTTCCTCCCCACACTTTATGTTGTACTCGACAATAATTGCTACCGATTTTTTCAAAGCTAGCGTCTCTTTTTCACTTATATGAATTCCACTCCTGGGTCAAAAGAACCGTAGTGCAATAAGGCCCATCCTAAAGGTAGTTTTATATCGAAGGTATTGCATTGTATACCTTATTAAACCTCGCTGAAAAATTTTGCACTGCTTCTAGTCTTTCAAATTCTAATATTTTCTAGGATGTAAGAATATATTTACCGTAACTACTTCATTTATCAAGGAAACTCTCGATAAACTACTAAAAATTGATGATGCTTGGCAACAGAGGGTTTTTGAACCAACTTTAAACATTTCCTTGTAATGATAAGGAAAACATTCTAATACGTACATCATCTTCTTCTATTTCATACGAGCTGAAATATATCCTCAAGATTTTGAACATGCTACTCAAAGAAGATCTTTGTGTTTCCATCAAACAAGACAAGTCCTGCAGGGGTTGAAGATGACAAACCGCAGGCTTACATTTAAGGACTGTGGGTGCAGGTGTAAACAATAGATTCAAGGCTACTTGAATTTCTTTAGGAGTGAGATACACCATGAGGTTCTTTGCTCCACTGTGTCTTTCACAAGAGTATAGGTCTCGCTCGTTGTCCGAGGATTGAGGCTGGAGATCTTCCCATACTCGATGTGAGCGATCTTTTGTATTAATTTTCGATCAGGCTTAAAGCAAGATAGAACGAAGTGGTAGACAAAAATGAATTCTTTAAACCAAACCCACTTAAAATGTTCATCCTCCCATGAGGTCCATATTTTCAAGTTCTTCCTCCAAAGGAGTCTTTTGAGAGTTATGGAGTGTGGAGTCACCAAGTGGTTGAATTTGACTATTTGGTTGTGTTGCTGTCCACCATCAACAATTTAATACCACCCAACTAAAGATTTTACCGAGGCCTACAAAAATCAAGATAAAATGCACCTCCAATTCCCTAATGAGTTGCTATTATGTTGGTGGTGACAATGGGACACCGTACTTATATAGCAATTAAGGACACCGGAATTTTTTTTTCCTTACGGAGTCGCCATTATGTTTCTGTTCTAGTGTTTTGGTTTATTTACAAGACTAAAAGACCGAACAACATCATAACCACTTTGGGATCCTAGGATCCAGCCTCCTAGATCCCGAAAGGGATTCCTCCACAAAGCAAAGAATGATATATATCTTTGAAGCTCAAAATGAGTATTAGGCTAGTTATAATAACAAGGGGTTTTAAATTGGTTTGTTGGGTTGGTCGCAGATCATTAATCGAAAGGAATGACAAAGGAGCAACAAGAGCTAAAGATGACAGGTTAGAATGTGCCATCCATTGGACTATGGAATCATGAAAGGCAATTACCAAACCATTCAAGGTTTACAGGGCAAATATCTATACCAGAGGACTTTTTTAGATAGATGGTGTGAATGTGGAACATTAAGGAATGAAGGTGAAAAGAAGCGAGAAACTCAAGGGCAACAAGATCATGCTTTAACCTATCCTCGCTTTTTTGACATACTCGTAGGCAATTTTCAATGAAGACAAAGGGCACGAAGATCAAAGCCGCAGGTCATTCAACTCCGTGCTCATTTTCAAGATACCCAAGAGAAAACAGATAAGATTTAACACAATCAGGCCCAAGATCGAGAAGGGATTTTAACCTTCAATGCTTTCGACCATCAAGGGGATTCGTGAAAGGCCAACTGTTGAAAAGGACCTCAAAGGATAGGGGCTTACACTAAATCCCCGCATCTCAATTCTTCCAACTTAAATCAAATTGCATCGCTTCAAACAAATCCTTAATTAGAACATCAAAAGAAGACAATGGACCCCATATCTTTGACCTGTTAAATTACATGATTTTTTCCCGATTCACCACGTTAAAAACATCAAAGACAAGAAGAGAAGTGAATAGGGGTACCTGCGCAGGTAGTGTCCTAAGCCTGATTTACTGATTCTTTATTAGAGAATAAATGGACAAATATGAATAATGTAATAAAACATTGGCAGTAAGAAAACATCGTTACCCGTAATATAGACCATGATCCCGTGAAATTTTTCTTGATTTATTGAAGTGCAAAACTAGTCACATACTTCTTTGATATCAATGGTCGACACACCAAACTTTATCCCCTCTCAAACCTACTAAATTACAAACTACTCACCATTTCCCTCTAAAACTGTCGATAATTAAATGAATCCATCTAACCACAACAACAAAACCCCCTTTACAATATGTTCATGGTTCTTATATGAGAATGAATAGCGTAGTAGATGTACATTAAAATTGACTCATTAAGACAGAGGGAAGGCAGGATCGAGCCCTCTCCTCGCTAATGGCTCGCATCATTGTATGTACTTCAGTATGGTCTCTGGGAGTCTTTTTCAAGTCGATATTCTGACCCTACGTGTTTCTTGAAGTCCTTAACAAGCAGTACTGTGGTAGTCAAATAAGTAATCGGGATGGAAAAGTCCGCAGGTCTCCATACCCAGCAATCGTGGTCCCGACAAGCCTTTAAGAAGTTTCTATCATTGTAGTTAATTTCCATGCATGGGCTCGAGGAGGCATGTGGAGAATTCTACAGAGGTGTCCTTTCCGGGAGAAAATATGTTCGTCGAAACATGACATGACTTCCGTATGTGTGCTTTTTAGCTTGAAACCGCACCTTATCCTTTGAAACACGTGGGATTAGTTATATCAAATCTTCAATTACGAGATTTAACCCCTTTAACTGGCCACACACACTTTGGTTGCTGAAAGGTTATTCGCGCATTGAATCACAAAGGCTATGACTCGTGAGGTAGAGTGAATTTTCCACTCGTAATCCCCCCCCCCCCCGCACAAATGCAATAAACCCGTTATAAAAATCTAGGGGAGGTGGTGGAGAATGTTGTGAGGCCTTGTGAATGGTGTAAGGTAGATGATGGATGGTGAAAAACTAAAAGAAATTTGGTAAATGGTGAAAATGAGCCGATGAAGGTCCTGGTGTTAAAATGGTTCCTAACATTAGAATAGGTGTACCGAGATCAACGGGTCGATCCATCGGGAAACTTTAGAAGGTTAAGCGGAGAAAGGGATTTAATGTTAAACCCAAAGTTTTATGTTTGGGTGATTTACAAAACAGAAACAAATTTAAAAATGAATGAGAGTTGGGACATTAGATGGTGACCTTAAGCAAGTGAGATTAGTCGGGCTGTTGGATTTAGGAGATCATCCGATGAGGTTAATAGGAAAACCAGATGAACGGCGGCAATAGACGCCGATGATATATGATCGAGATCCTGGATCAATTCGACGGCTAAGATTAGATGATGGAGGTTGCGGGAATAAAGGGGAGGAAGGTGGTTTAGAAGGTAAAATCACGGTCGCATCAGTTTTGCGCTTGAAAATTATCAGAAAACGCGACATAGGTCATCACAAGACACATGTCCCTCAAAATCGCTTTCATCGCGTAACTTTGAAATGCTAGCCAGACAAAATATTTACGCGAGCAGCGGTGGACCATCGTAGGAGGGGTGGAAGATTGATGGTGGAGGATGGAGCTGATGAGTGGTGCGTACTATAATTAGGGGCGAAAAGTCAAAGGCGAAGCTTATCTTCGCCCGCTGGGATCAGAGGGATGGACAACAAAGATTAAAGAGGAGCCAAGCTGGGCAAGTAAAATGGGTGATGAACGAGCCGTTAGATCAATTGAGATCATGATATCCAACGATTTTATAGCTGTGGTCGACCTGTGAAATATTAACGCTAAGGCCATTTAGTCTTATCAAGGCAGATTTATCGCAATGATTGGATTTGTGGTCGCCAATCGGGAACACATTTACGGTACATAAAAATTTTTGATTAAGGTATTGCATGCAAGTGTTAATATATCGTGGTCGTTAGATATGTATAGATCAACGACAGAAAGTGCGGTCTATTAGAATAAAAGACCTTGCATCGATTGAATTAACATAGAAAAAATGCACAATGAAATTTGTGATTGCGATTAGCACCCGTGTCAAGTGCTTAGTTCGGGCGGTCACGGGTGGGGAAGTTAAGGGGTCGTACGAAAGGCAAAAGCCTATTATAAGTAAAAGGTGGCTTAATTTTAATGCTTTTAAGCGTCAAAGGAGGTTTTCAAAGAGGGAATAATAAACCAAACAAGGGGCAACTAAAGGTTTAAAGGGGGTTAGGGATGATTTAGTGGTTAATGGGGATTTTTGAGACCAAAGGGGAGAAAGGAATATTTAAAACGCAGGTTTAGTGGGTATGAAATTAAGGGGGAAATGAAGGTTCGAGCATTTTCTTCACAGTAATGAAACAGGCTTTATAATGGAACAACAAAGAAGATTTTTCAAAGGACGAAAGACACAAGGAGGCTTCAAGGATGATATTTTTCGCAGGAAATGTATTCCTTGAAGGCTCAAAAAACAAATAGCCACTTGTTTTCTTGTAAAAATTTACAGGTGGCTAAATATAACTCCGGCCAAAATTATCGAGGCACCCCTAATTTAGGATTTCTATTTTTGGAATTTTAATCGCGCTATCGAGACGGAGTGCTCAAGAAAACTCGACGTTAATAACGTTTTCCTAGAAAACCCAATCACCCAATCAGAACCAAACATAGGTATTAGAGGTATTCTAGAGCCATTGGTGAGGTTTGTAGATCCATATGATGAGTTTTGAGTGAGTTTTTCCACAGAAGTTCCAAGGACACAAGGAGCCACCAAGAGAACAATGAGGCCTAGCCACAAAGAAATGCGAGGCTATTATTAGGAAACCAATAGTCATTTATCATATCAACCTTCGAATCCAATGACGAGGTTTATAGCATTTAGAGATTACAATGTAGATGCCAGTAGTTTTCTGGAGCTCAGCTGCTGCAGCCACAAGAAAAGGTGGTATAGTCAAAGCACCAAAGAGGACATTTTGAGCAAAACACATTATTTACTATTTTAATATTACAACTAATGGAGATTTTTGTAGCAATTTGGATACTTTGAGTCACAACACGCTACAAGGAAGTTTCTTACGAGCCAAGTGCCACCAAAGGAGGCAAGAATGAAATGAACATTTCGAAAGCAATGAACAAATCTATTTGTTGATTATATGTGATGGAGAGATGAGCCAAGAGAAGAAGAGAACTTAGGAGATTTTTGCCATAGTAGTTTTATAAAGCTTATTATTAACGATACAAAGAGGTCAAGCTCATGTAGTTTGTGTCCATTTCTGAGATTGAGCAAGAATCCATGGGTATTTTGGCATTCTAAACCTATTGGTATAGTCTGAAACAACTATTGGGATATATTCTGTAAAATAAATTTAATAATCTTAATCCCAAAGAGCCAAATCCATCGATGGAGGTCAAGGAGATGTAGCCCAAGTGTTGAAGGTGAACTCTATTGTTTGTTGTGTGTTTTTTAATAATTTGCACTTATGGTTGTTATACATGATTTTAATCGCCTAAACAAATGTTTAATTGCTCGTATACAAAGCTAAAACCAGCTAAAACACACACCGAATCAAGAATTCATTTCCGCACATGTATGTATACAAGATCCTTAATTTGTTTTAATTTTAGTGATAAAGTTACAGAAAGCAAGCGACACCTCATACTACATCGTGTTGGTATCAGAGCACTAGGTTGCTTTGCTTCGATATAGCACTAGGTTTCTTTTCTTGAAAGACACCAGGTTTCTTTGCTTGATAGAGCACAACAAGTGCTGTTTGCTTGTTTGACTTGAAGGGTGTTTAATAGTGCAAAGAATTTAATTGTTTGCAAATTGATCGATTTTACAAGTTTGAGTTTGCTAGAGGTGAAGGGGAGCCATCATGAAGCCAAGTCTGGAAGAGCACAAGAAGGAAGAAGAAAGTATCCTCTTACTCTCCAAAGGAATTAAGGCAACCTCATAATAAGAGGATTGTTTGGTAAAAGAGGCTGCTGAAGAAGAGGTACAATCCGCAGAAGAGATTGAATCTATAGCCAAATTTTTGCGAGGATTACTAAATTTTTTTTTAAGCTTTGTGAATTGTTGTTGAAGTTCATTAATTAATTTCATAGTGATGACACTATCGTTACATTAAATCTCCTTTGCAAGACTTTTGATAAAGAGATGTGGTTTCTAGCATCTCCAAGGATATGGTGCAAAGTATGTATGAAGATGTAAGGGAAAGCACTAGAATCGCGAGCAATTGGTTGCTATGAAGCAAGAGAAGACTTAAAAGAATGCATGAGATGGAGATGCAACTCATCATGCCCAAGAGGCCTTAACCAAACACATGCTTGAAGTAGAGGTAAATCATTCAAATTTGTCTTCAAATTAGATGTTTAGGTTCATTTGAAAAACACACCAGAGGCATAGGGTCCAAATGGATGTTAAAATGGGTTATGAAGGCAAGGGTTCAGGAAACATGCACACAGCATGGTTGAGCCTATTATAGTCTTGTGAAAGCGGCCCAAGAAATTTGGTCTAGGCTATGGAAAATCTTATGGCGAAAACTCTACAACCATGAAGTTGCTTTTTGGGACCGTTCCAAGAAGAAATTGTGTTCAAACTCAAACATGCAAAGTTTGTAATCAAGATGAATGCAATTGTTTGAAACCCATGTTAAAGAAGAGATTTAGCATGCATCTTATATATCAAGAGAGTTGTGGACAACTCTAAGGACATGAACAATGTTGTTGGTATTCAAAAGAGATTTGGAACTCCTTCAAGTTCATCTTCTCAAGAAGGTGAGTTAATATGGACATTCAAAGCAACATTCATGTGATTGTTCCCATAATCATGTTTTATGACCGTGTTAAACATGAAAATTCTCGATGTGATGGGAGAAAGAGTTGTTGTTCCTATTGTGGTTTGTGTAACCATGAAGTTTCAAAATGAAGAGAATGAAGAATACAAGAAATGTCAATAAAGGCGACGAAGATGAAAATATTTGCACATTGCCAAAAGGACATTCATCGCTTAATGTTAGACATCGTATCCAAAAGAACTCATCCAAAGAATTTGAAGCAAGTGGAGAAAAAATATCGACGAATGGAACAGAGATTCTACCGTGAGTCAAGATGATTCACAAGAAGATGTTCGCAGAAAAAATCATCAAGTGGTTTGGTGAGAAGTGTTTTAATTCTCTAACTCAATCGATATACATCCCTTGTACATAAAATTCTGCATATGTATGCATGAATTGCTGAAAGTATGACAAGTTGCAACAGTAGAACGAACTTGTAGGATGTGATTGCAAGTGAATGTTGTTCGGGTTGAAGGTGCATTTTTGTTGCAACAATTCCTCCATGGAGGTGTAAAATATAAGATTTTACTCACTTATGTTACGTACATTGGTCTACCAGTTTCATAGTCACCTGCTACGTTTTGGGATTGTACTTGTTTGGACTTGAAAGAAGAGCGAAAGAGTACATATGTACGAGTTGTATGTAAATGGTGAAATTAAATAGGTTCATTGTACATAGATACATGCACCAGTGTTTTCAATATGTATCATGTTGCATATCGACTTGTCGTATTGTGTCGCGACACATGTTTGCTTTACGTGTCGATCAGTTAACACTTTTCATATTGTCTTGCCATTGTATTGGTACATTTCATGTCAACCTTGTTGTTGATGTCGCATGCACGTACTTATGGTTTTAGCTTCTAGGTGTTTGTTGATTGTGAGTCGATAAATGGATATGCTGCTGTGCAGAGGATCATGGTGTATGTTACAGAAGGTGAAAATCAATGATTCAAGAAGCAAAAAAGAGGTGGTTCTCTATTTCACCTCAGGTTAAGAGTTTTCTTTTCAAGATTGATCGTGGTATTCTTGTGACAAGATGTTGGCATTATCCATTTAGTGAAGAAGTGGACAAGATGCATGTTTTAGTATCCATTAGAGAACACGCTGGTGTTTTTAATACAAGAGTTCACTCATTCATGTAGCTAATTTGAAAGCGGATTTTCAAGAGAGAGCTTGTTTACTTGTTGCAAGAGGACTCTATTATCAATGGGAAGGCTAATAGTTTGGACTAAAAATAGAGAGATTGATACAAGAAGAGTGTACTATTTTAACAGCAACAAAGTAATGTTGAAATGGTCAAGAACAACCAAAAAGTAGTGGTTGAGAGATATGGGCTAATTGCAATGCACAAGCACATGTGATTATCAAAAATACCTGTTACAAAACTAATTGATATAACTTGAAAGGTATATACAACAAGCAAATAATTATTAGCTTTTGGGGTCCGGTGTTCGTTAGTGGAAGCGAGGATTGGGACTTGATCAGTAAAAATTAGCTAAAATTCAATATTGCAACAAGCTAAACCAACATTTAAAGCGAGACCATCACTAGATTCCAACGCAACTTGTTTCATCAAATTTAATTTCGTATTTAGTGAGTTATGTTCAATTACTTTCCAAAACAGGAAATGGGCGAATAGATATGATGATGGCACTAGTGATAAAAATGAATCTTCAGAATATTTCGTGCTTCGCTAACAAGATTCCGTGACAAGTGGAATTTTCTGCATTCAACAATTTAGTCTATGTGAGGTAAATTTTCTAATAAGTTTTAAAGTGGAATTGCCTTTAATTATTCACTATGATTTAATATTTTCCAGTTACATCATATATTATATTACATATTTTTTATATTAATTATAAACCAACCGCATAACCGTTTCACATTAATCCAAATGCCGCGTATTATTATATGTGGTAAAAGGTTGTAAACGGTATCAATTGGTGGCGGGTTCGTTTGAACTCAGACCTCCGCCTCACAATGCTGCGGGACAGATCCTGAAAAGACATAGCACCGGAATTCCCACTGGAACCACAATGTATACGACTAGCGGCCATTAATTACCATGTTTAGCACGGGATCAATTTAGTTAAACAACAGTTAACTCTTTAATTGTTGAGTTTAACCTGTCGAACAGGAGGCACCCCCTTAATTTAGGCGGGATTAGCGTTGAGTTGCTACCAATCGTCCAAACATGAGTTTTGTTGTGAAGGAGTCAGCGATCGTCGGAAGGCGTGTGACGCAGCAATACTGGGCACACTAGAGAGAGGCCATGATGATGAGTCTGAAGTGACGCTTCCACTTCCTTCGAACATAGTGGCAGATATTGTGTCACTCTACACCGTAGAAAAGATTGACAATATAGTGGTGTAGGTGTCAATGGATGCAAAACAAAAACACCAGCTTGTAGGTAGTAGCAGGTGGTTGGTAGGTAGTGGTATAGCTGTACGCGGCATGATATGTTCAATGGTTTGTTCCTTTGGTCGCAAGATTCAGCGTATAGAACTGCTTTGAAACACTTGATATCACTGTGCAGGAGACACTTAGATCCCACGCCATTTTAAGATCTATTTGTTTTTGTATAAAGCGCATTATTGTTATTGCTTTAATCTTACACTGTAAATATTTAATGATGGTGAGTATTGCAGAGAAAGTGAGGAAAGTGAAGTGGTAAATTATAAAGGAGTTGTTCACTTAGTCCGCTTTGGCCTGGGATTTTAAAATCATTGAACCGTCAAACTAAATTTGCAAAAATCGGGTAGTTGCAGTGCTTGGAATCCATTTTTGATAGTGGAAATGGATTCAGCGCTATTAAAAACCCCTGGGGCACTCAAAATACTAATGTCTTCGCCGGATTTTCTGAAAATCGTTCCCAGATTTTGGGTCAAAACGCGGGCTCTTTAGACTACGCTAATTATAAAAGTATGTTCTCGTTTGCTTAAATTGTTTAAAAACTTATAATTTATATTATTTTATCCGGGCGCGAACATTCATTTGATTGATTATTTTAATTATTTAGTAATTTAATTTTAATAAATTTAATTTTTTAGGTTTTTTTGGGTAACTCTGTGATGTTTATTAAAATAAAGTGTTATATGTGAGGAGGATTAAGATTAAAATTCTTTGAATTTATATTGGATTAGTTTTTAAGTGAGACGAAAATATTTGTGATCAAATCTTGTTTTGTGTTGTTTACACTAGTTTTTTTACTATATATATTTGATTGTGAAGAGTTCATTTGTCAAACTTGTGATATCATTAAATCCTTACTTAATTCTAAACAAATTAGATTGAAAATTAAAAACTATTCTATTCACATATATATATATGAAAATATTTGATTATTTTAATTATTTAGTAATTTAATTTTAATAAATTTAATTTTTTAGGTTTTTTTGGGTAACTCTGTGATGTTTATTAAAATAAAGTGTTATATGTGAGGAGGATTAAGATTAAAATTCTTTGAATTTATATTGGATTAGTTTTTAAGTGAGACGAAAATATTTGTGATCAAATCTTGTTTTGTGTTGTTTACACTAGTTTTTTTACTATATATATTTGATTGTGAAGAGTTCATTTGTCAAACTTGTGATATCATTAAATCCTTACTTAATTCTAAACAAATTAGATTGAAAATTAAAAACTATTCTATTCACATATATATATGAAAATATGTAAAAGTTATAATGATTCTGTGTGACCTATATAAAACTAGCTCGTTTGTCTCCCTACAATTAAAAATACTAGCAACTAAATTTAAAATTTTCAATATGGTTATTAATAACACATCAACAACGTTCTTTGTCATGTGATTTTTACCAAAAAAACTCTAAATATGTACAATAAATCACAGAAGCCAAAATTCTAAAAATATTGATAATAATCCTTAAAATAAATAGACGAATTTCACCATTTTAATTTTATTTATCTAAAATAATGATTTTTTAGAAGCCAAAATTCTAAAAATATTGATAATAATCCTTAAAATAGATAGACGAATTTCTCCATTTAAATTTTATTTATTTAAAATAATGTTTTTTTTATTGTTGTAATGGAGAAGAATAATAAATCATAAATTTATATTTATAATATACCTTTCTCAATTCACATGGGTATATTCGCTCTTCATATTTTATGGTGAAGTGTTTTTAAAAATTAATAAGGCATGAATTATAAGTATAATTATATAATTTTTTTAATATTTAAAATAAATAAATAAATAAATAAATATATATATATATATATATATATATATATTTCACTTTTATTCTTATGATACATTGTTTACCATTTTTGTTATTTATTAATTTTATAATTAATATTTATATTATTTAATAATTTATTTAAATAACTATATATTTATAATAACAGATTTATATTTCACTATGATATATACGAGAATGTATATCTCTATGATGTAGATTATAACTGATTATATCTATCTATTCTCTTCACTTCTATTCCTATGGTACAATGTTTATCATTTCTATGGTAGAGTGTTTATAATTTTTTTATTAATTTTATAATTCGTATTTGTATTATTTAATAATTTATTTATTTAAATTTATTATATAAAGTTTTGATAGTTTAAATTTAATGTGTTTTATTATTATTTAATAAATTAATGTATATAAGATAATATATATATTTATATAATTATAATAAAAACAATATGAAGTTATTAAAAAATATATATCTCATGTAACATAACAATATTATAATTTATATATTATTAAGATAGAATTAGAGGCACATTTGTAATTAATATTGCAAATAATTTGATTTCAATAATAATAAATAAACACAGGTTGATGAGTGATATTAATGAGTATGGATTGCAATTTTATAGAAGATGACTCTATTTGACTAATAGCAAACTGTGAAAAACAAATGGCATGTCCAAGAACTTTGAGTCTTTAAAAGGAATTTTCTATTGAGGACAAACAACATTGTAGAAGAACTTTGATTCTCTAAAAGGAAATTTGTATTGAGGACAAACAACATATTTTAAGGGGGCACCAAACACATAGAGGATACAACTTGATGGTGGAACAAGTCCTAGGAAATAAACAACTCTTAGTGGGAGGTTTTCTACATGCTAATAGGTTGGGATGTGTCAAAGTTGAGTGGAAAAACACCCAAGGAAGAGCAAGGAGTATCAAGTCACATGAGCACAACTACATGTGTTAGGATAATGCTATATCTATGAACTCCACCATCTACTACTCGAAAGCGAAACTTGTAGGATATTAATAGGCATGAGGAGCTCGTCTTTATAAAATCACAACCCATGCTATCTTAGTAAAGAGATTTGGCTTACTGATCGATTATGGACGGGTGGAACATCCCTCATCAAACTGTATCACCCCATCAGGTTAGGTTTATCCTATCCTTAATGCATGTGTTGCAGTAGTGAGTTTAATTAACACAATTAGTTACCATTAATGGTACTTTTCTAATTATTTAAACTAAATTGTTGAGAATGTTACCGTGAGTCTATCAATTTATTTGATTTTTTCTAAAATTGTTTTTAGCTGTGAACTCATCCAATAATTGATTCATTACAATTTTTCTAGGAGTAATAATAACATGAAAAAGTGTTAAAGCCATTGAATATATTACATGTTTTTCATTATAATAAAATCCAACTAAATGGTTCGATGGGAAGGTTGATGCAAAATGTATATCGTTGTGAAAATGGATTACCTTGTACACAATAGGTTTATACACCAATATGCAAGAAGAGAGGGATTTACTTGAAAAATTGTAAGTTCTAATCTTCCGTAGTTTCCTATCTAGGTCATATGTGAAACCCATTTCCCCACATTTCAAAAAGAAATGACTATGTAACATCCTAAACACAACGAAGTTGTAAGGAATTAAATTAAAATATAGAGATGAAAAATAGGCTTATGGAGAGGGAATAGATACTAAACATTAATGTTGGTTAAATTGTTATGATAAATGGCGGCCTCTTGAATGTTGAGAACAAGTATATCTAGGAAATCTATCTGTGATAATATGTAAGGGTAGAACCAAAACAATATCATAAAAATAATGGTGTTGAACCAAATTAGACCACATAAAATTATAACAATTGAACATGATTCTCGGAGGACACCCATTAAGGGATGATTACAACCTCGAGCATGGGGTTTTTCTGTAAGGAAGGTTACCCTATGAGGTATGTTGTGTCGAACACTAAGAAATGAAATGGTGAAGAAAAATTTGGTCAGTTAATTATTCACCCAAGACATACATCTTACACATATGAAAAACTTAGCAATAAAAAAGGGGACACAACATATGAAATGTATTAAATGTATAATTGGGGTTCCCTTGAACTAATTTACTTTTCATATCAGAAATTCTATGCACTACAGATATTGTAAATAGAAATCATTGTATTCCATGGCAAAATCATGGTGACATGGAAATATATCCTTACCCTATCCATTGTCGAAAGGGCTCACATAAATACCCAACCATAAATAACCATATAAAATTTCCAAATTGAAAAAAGTCTTTCCATTATAAAAGGAAAATGATGAATAAAATTACAATTATGAAGAACGGGGGTCATAGGGTGGCAACCCTCTCTTGACATCACTACAACAAAGTATGTCCAGTGAAATTAGTCACCTTCTAAAAGAAATTAAATTCGGAAAATGCGAATAGAATTCGTCTAAGAAGTCACATGAAAAAAAAAACATGGGAATGAACCGAGCATCCTCTCATCAGGGTGCAGAGGGTCGCTGCATGTGGTAAAACATTCGGGAGCAAGTCCACGAGATGGATTAAATCCCTTCCTTGACCTGTAGCATTGTGTGATTAGAATCCTGCCTCCAAATAATGAAACCTCCTACCGAAACCACACCAAGAAAAATTAGTATTTTATAAAGTAAATAAAAAATTAAAATTAAAGTAGGCAGATAGCGTAAACCAGTGGGAAATATACTTTAATTCAAGCACTCTTTCAAATGGGAGAGCCCATTGATGGACAAATAGTAATTGACAACATAGATATATCAACCAGACAACATAAATATATAAACGATAGCCCTATATGCTTTGTGCTAATGTTTGGTTATTTTTCTATATGGCCCAATTTTTTTGCAGCCTGTAAACTTCGATCACTGGTTGTGGCCAGCCAAGCATGTTATTTAATTAATGAAACTCACATCCATAGACTTGCTTTTAAGTTTTTCAGTGTTCGTGTGATCAATATGAACTATTACAACAAAATCATTAAACCTCCTGAACCATAGCAGCACGTGCCAGAGAAGAGAAAGGACAGTCAAATATGTATGCTGCAGTTTATCGGTTTGTTGTCTTATTCAACCCACTTTTCCATGGTGCAAAAACTATTCATTTGCCTCTTGACCTTGGTGTCAATTTCAAGCTTATATCTACCCTAAGTTGACAAATAAATGTTGTGAAATTTAGCCCACTAGATTACTTGAGAGTCAATACCATATACAATTTTTCCTTTTTGTATAAAATTTTTCTTGTAGAAACAAGTAAATTTTGGCTCATTTTTTTATCTTTTATGTTTGAGATAACACATTTTTTTACAGGGTTCTAGCTCAATGGAATAGCACTTTCTTTGTAAGAAGGAGCTTGGTGGTTCAATTCCATTGTGCCCTAACATGAATTAATCACTGAAAAAACAAAAATATTTACATTATATATTTTATTTCTAAAGAAAAATATTTCTTGTCACTAAAGAGACAATAACTAGAATTAAAGGAATATTTTCTCTATATAGACAATAAGTAGCTATAGTCTCTTGAGAGACAAAAACGAATTGTCTCTTGAGAGACAAAAATGGATTGTCTTTGAAGAGAAAATAATACTTTTGTTCTATATTGTCTTTAAGAATTAGTGGAATATCCAGTACTAGGGTGTGTTCACCTGTGATCAACCAGTTAACTCATAAATCATCCCAGAATAATGGATGCATGAAGATAACTCGAGTTACCTAGTTGATATTGGATTTCAAGGGTAGTGTACTATCAGTTGTAGAAAATTTGAAATTGTACAGGAAATGCATGCAGTCAGAGAACGACATGTAGGGATTACACAATTATGGATTGGTAATTTCCCTAATTAATAAGGGGATAATTCATTGATGAATAGAACAAGGAAATAGGGACTTGGGAGAACAAGATTTTGGTGAATTATTTACCAAAGACAGCTTGTGAAGCAGTCAAATATATTATCTAGTGCAGAAGTCTCCCGGGCTTGAGAAAGAATTGTATTTCTTCTCTATTTTCCTATTAATGCAATACAAATAGGAAGGGGTTTTGAGAAGTTTCTTTCCCATAAATAAATCATTGTGAAATGTGTGATTTAATATTATATCATGTTTACGTTATGATTTCGTTATCGTTAATTGTTTTCTGAAGTTGAGTAGAGTAGATTCAAGTTTTGATTTAGTAAATGTCAAAAGCAGTTTTGAATCTACAAGGAATTTCTACATTTGCTGCTTGCTTCACCCTGTAGATCCACCTAGAATCTACTCCTACCTTGTCCTCCAGTCTTTGGACCATTTCCAAAACACCGTTTCTGATAACATAATCATATTCCTCTATTGTGGCATCAACCCATACTAGTTGTTTCAGTGCTTCCTCGAATGAGAATGGCTCAGTCTCTACAAGCTCACTCATCAGAGACATGTAGTCAGTGTATCGATCTAGTGACCTCATATGCATGCGATGTTATGTGGGTGATACCAGATTGTCTGTAGCATCATGCAATAATCTCTCAGCTTCTTTGGTGTGATTCCTTCCATCTTTGGATGTCTTTTCTTAAGTGGTTTCTCCACTCTCTATTTTTTTTTCTTATAGCCTCTCCATAACTTCCTGAGGTTCTTCCTTTGGAGCCAAAAGATCCTAATATAATGTTCCACACACATCCGAGTGAATCCTTTCAAGTAATCGTGCTCCACTATCCCAGTCATGAAAGATGGATTTTGTGTACTTCCCCAATGTATATATTTGCATGTATCTCGCTACTCTAGTGTACCTTTGGGAAGTCCTATAGAAATATTTTGCATGATATTCAATGTTCCATGGTGCATATGGCCGATTCTCCTATTGATCCAGGTGTAACTTCAGACACTAGTGGCTTGGGAAAAGGCTCAAATTTAAAAGTGATAGAAAGGTGACAAAATCATCTTCAAAATGAAGAGCTTGTCACCCTAATCACAATGGTGTGAACTACGCGTCAATCCGAGCTCGTATGAGGGAGTTAGATCAGTTTGAATTTTTGGTAAGGTAGGGAACGTGGGGCCCACTGTGTGCCACATGGCGTCCCAGTGAGCACATGGGACCCACATTTTAGCCCCTCAACTACTGACACATGACGCTTCTCCATTGATCCTCAACCTGCACAAAAAGACAAGGCAAAAAAGACAAAAATTAAAATAATAACGTAGTTATTGAAACAATCAAAATCAATTTAGAATATTAAAAGGGTTATTTAATAGCCATATAAAAAAATGATTCAAATAAAAAAAACGAAATTCAAAAGGTTAAAACCATGTATACCTTATAGCAAGGCACACACACACACACACACACACACATATATGGGTTTATCATGGTTAATATATATATGGGTTTGTTATATTAAAACAAACCAACCCATAACCATATCATATATATGATATAAAACATATCCTATCAAACATAACGTCACCATGTGCGGGTTGGTTGGGCGGGCCACCCAATGCAAGCACCGAACCATACCAATTTTAATAATAAAAAAACATGCCATAATTGTGTGCATGTAGAACTTTAGTGAGGCAGGATTTGATCCCCCGACCTCCCTTAATAAACTCCTCATTTCTACCAACTACACCAACTACATACATTGGTTAATCCGTCCAGCATTTTCCATTTAAACTTGACATTTTCCCAATGCACCCTGCAGAATCAAGCATGTATTTCAAGGCAACAGAGGAAGGTTGGAGCAAAGAGAAGGCCAAGGCAACAGAGGTTGGAGCATGTAGTTTGAGGTAGTGCAGGCACACAGTTTGAGATAGATTCTTGTTTGACGCTAAGGGAATATTTTGATCTCAAGGAGGTAGAATTTTCAGAATGTATTAAAATTTATATGCATTTTAACCATAATTTCATAGGGAGCACGATGGTGTGCCCAAATTTCCATTTTGAGCAATGGTTTTGCAGATTCCCTGTGGAGGAGAATTTTCAGGAATCTTGAAGGAATCTTTCAAATTCCTTAGAGGCCGAAATTCGCCGATGTCAAAATGAGGTCAACTTTATACACATTCATCTCAAAATTTCACAAGGATCTCAATGGTGAGATTAGATTCCTTTTTTGAGTTGCATATCTCTATATTCCCTATGGAGCAACATCTTTGAGGAATCTAGGGGGAATCTAAAAGATTCCCTAAGGCCGAGATATTCACTTTGTCAGAATTTAGAAATTTGATAATCGATTTTTCACGATTCGACGACATGAATCTGATGGTGTATTCAGATTTTCCATCTAAGATTTATATTTTTCAACCACTTTTCAAAGTGGAATGCAGGTGTCAGCATTCAGTGAGTGAGCAGTTGATTTCACACCTTTCAACGCCATGATTGCGATGGTGATTTCAGATCCATCAACGGAGAAAACCATTTTTTAGTCATCTTCTGTGTGAGGTATATGATATGTTGATTTCATGTACCTATTTGTCTCTTTGCTATGAGATGCATTGTGATGTATAGATCCATGTTGATGTTTGAGGTGGGATCTTATTTTGTTTTGATGTGAGATGTACTTTCTATCATAAATTTGTATTATGTTTGAGATCCCTTTGTTGCCATGTTGGCAGGATACTCATTGTCACATGTATTTTTTTTTAGATCCCTTTATCGCCATACTGGCGGGATACTCATAGTCATTATGTGTGAGTTATTTTCATACTGATAGGAGTCCCTTTTATGAATGAGAGTTCCGATAGTGGAACATCTCAGGGACAAATCCAACCACTCCTGCGTGAGGGAATTTTCCTTGTACAATAGATAAAACACCATCCATGTACAGATTATTCTTTACAACACTTAATGCAATGACCTACACCATCTTGACACCGAGGCCCAAAGATGTAGTCCCTCTTGTTGGTGTTCCCATGTTTTGGCCATATTGGCAAGACCAAAAGATGAGACAACATCAGAACCACTTTCAGACCTCAGGATCTAGCCCTCCTGGGTCCAGAGAGGGATTTGTCTATGATATGTCAAAGGTATATGACTTTGAAGCTTTAGTGTTAAGATATTAGGCTACTTATAAGGCTTGGGGTTTGTTTGTTTGATGTATGTTTGGTTGTTGGGAATCAGGAAAGAAAGGTTCGATATAAGATAAGGATGAGAAAAGAGGGTTTTAGGAAAAGGAGAGATACCCCAAGAAACATTCAAAACCATTGGGCAATGGAGTTAGGAAAGGATTTACTTGCTATTCAATGTGCAGGCTTTCAGTTGGGCTAGTCATCTAAAGAATTGGATCTTAAAGATGATTGTGTGATATGAAATGGTAAGAGAGAAGGTGAAAGAAAGGAAACCATCCAAGTTGACCTTTAGAAATCAGATCCAGGGATAGGGCATACCATTGAACACTTGTGATTCTAAAATCCAAAGGCTAACTCTTCAGACAAGAAACATTAAATATTTAGAACACAAAGTTAAAGACCTGAGATCAGAGAGAGACTTTGAACTCTCAATGCTTCGGCCTCCAGCTTGAGGGATCTTAGAAAAGGTTCAATTAACTGAAAAGGATCCTAGTGAGATAGAGACAAAGTTCTAGACCTCCGAGTGTTACTAATTCGTTCATTTAAATCCTAACAAGAACATCTAAGAACAGATTTATTAATTCATACATCAGCTAGTGGGAAATAACATCCACTACACTGGTTAAATTAATTAAAATCAAACCTTAGATAACACATATAGCAGAAAATATTGATGGCAAGGAGAGCAGAAACATAGGGTACCTAACAAGGGTAAATCCTATGCCAGATTTCTGATGTGAGCCAGTAGAAATGAAATGAGGTGAACTGCTAAATAAAACAAATACGGAGATAGGAAAACATCACCACTGCTTTAGATCAGAATCCAAAGAAATGTGCTTGTCATATTAAAGAGAAACACCAGTCAAGTACAACATTTCCAATAGCTGGATATTCAGTCTGAAAACATCTTCCTCGGCCTATCTTACAACTTTACACAGAGATTATGTCTCAAAAGAAACAGCTTGTAATTCTCTGATAACCGATCAATAACCTTTACAATGAGTTTCTTCCTGATTTTTATAGCTGAAAGATGAGCAGAGGAGGTAGGTGAAACACTAAATGAAGCATTAAAACTCAAAAAAGAAAGAGGGCCGAAGCCCATTCAGTTTTAAATTCTGCGCATTTATCTCTGGCACTCCTTGGATGAAAGAATGATCTTCTTCAGGTTTCCATTTACTCCAGGTATGACCCTGATGTACTTTGGTTGCAGTACTCTGTAGCACCTTTGGTGAATAAAAAAATGATAAATAAATGACAGTGGAGTCTGCCATACTGCATAACAAATGCTCTGGTAGCTTAGGACTGTGGTCAAGGCTGAATTTTCTTCAGGAACACGGTAAATAAAGGAAACAATATGGGCACTTTGTCCTTTCACAGGTAGGAACATTCTACTGATGTAGCTACCCTAATGACATAGTTTTCTGTGTGCTGGGCCTTCTGTGTGATCCATGATGTCTTTGATCTGGTACTCTGCCTTCAAATCATTGGTTTAAGGCTCAAAATCGTCAATGACAGGCCTTAAACACTCTGTTTTTCCACTGATACTCTTTGCCGCTTCCTCGTTTTCCTCTGACTGCGAAATATGTGCTTTAATGGCTCTGGGGAAGATTTTGCAGAGTTTAAAATCTGTTCTTTTAAAGAGAGCTCTGTCATAACATCTTCTTAGACCCTTCTTCATGATTTTAGCTCCTGAAAATGGTCCTTTCCTATTTCTCTGTAACTGTACAAAGACTGTGAATCATGGCGGTTTTCTGCCGCTCGTACCCTGCGAAAACACGCAAATCTGTTATGAAATCCATGCATAGGGAAGGATGGCTATGGAGGGTGGGAAGGATGATAGCGTGGCGGTGGTAGAAATGGTTGTTTCAAATGAAATAATGGTGAACAATTCAGTGATATGATGTGGACTGTGACTAATAGGTTTTCGGTGGGGAAATGCTCGTGGACCGTTCGATCATGGTCTGGTGACGAAGATCGACGACGGAGATTAAACAGTGGGATGGTTTATGAAGTTGGGTGGAATGAATTAAAATGAATGAAAATGTAATGAAAATGATCATATGTGGTGGGACCCGGCATGGGAGGAGGGCGATTCATTCAGGACCGTTGGATCTCGGAGGGAGATCGACGACTATGATCCAATGGGATGTTCGGCTGTCCGATTGAACGATGGTGTGATTGGTTTATGGCCGTTGGATCTCGGAGAAACGGACGGTCGAGATTGGATCAGGGAGGTCGCAATCACAAAGGATGGAAGGTGGCAGTAATTGAAAAATGTGATTGCGATTGAAGCGGGAGAGTGCGGGCCATCGGATCAACAGGAGAATCAACGGCTAGGATGGGATCGGAAAATTGCAATAGGCGAATGCAGTCAGGTGGCACATTTAGAACTTGTGATTGCGATGGGAGCGATTAAGCGCCAGCCATCGGATCTGTGTCTGGATTGACAGCAGAGATTGGATCGGCGGGGAAAAGAATGGGGCGACGGGACGTGATGCGACAGGATCTGGGCCGTTGATTTTGAGTGGATGGACGACTGTGATTTGATCGGGGAGTCGCAATCGGGGGGAAACGAGGAGTGGCACGGTGAAAGTTCCAATTGCGATCGGAGCGGGAGTGCGATTAGCGCCGAGCCGTCCGATGAAACGATAGATCAATGGTGGAGAACGCAGCGGAGGCCTTAAAGACCAAAACCCAATTGCATCGGAGTTTTTCATATAACAAAGAAACGCGCTCCTCTGAAAGTTGCGATTGCGATTAGTGCTTTGAGCCTTTGCACGTAGTTTTGGCGCGGGGTCACATGGGGAAGTGGTTTGCGGGCTGGCAGGAAAGGGGCTAGACCATGATATAAGTTGGAAAGTGGGGTTTTCCCCCTTTTTAGTGCATTTCAAGGCCAGGAAAGGGTAACGATAGAGGAAAACAAGGGGAATTAGACCAAACAAGGGGTGAATGTAGGATTTAAAGGGGATTTTGGGGGATTTAGAGGGAAAAAAAGGGGGACTTTGACAAAGGGGAAAAATGGTAAAATGGGACATTCTGCAGGGATACAAGGGGAAAATAAAGGCCTTTTGGAGCACAATTTTTTACAATTAGTGAGGCTTATTGACTCCAGAACTGCAGAGGGAAACAATCAAAGGGCAGGGAACATGAAAAGGCTTCAAGGATGATGTGTTTTTCAAGAGAAATTCATTCCTTGAAGGCTCATAAAACAAATTATCCCCTTGCTTGCTTGAAGGCTAACAGTGGCTCCACATGGGGATGGCTTCTTCTTAAAGGAGTCAAGAATTCAGAAATGATCTTTGGAGTAGGCCAGATGCCTGCTGCTTGAGCCACCTTTCTTCTTTGCTTTTCAGCTGCCACAATTGTGAAGAAATCAATTAGCAGAGACATCACCCAAACAATCTACCGACCCATCCTACAATCCTAGAATTTTTTCTCCTTCTAGGGTGCATTTGGATTAGCAGACCCTTTACATCATTTATTTTTATAAGCAGAAAATAAACCTATTCTAAATCTTCCCTTATCACTCCATGAGACCAGATTAGACTGTTGGTCTCATATGTTTCTCTACCTAATCTAATATCAGCTGGAATTAGAATATCCATTAGACTTCTTCTCTACATTCTACAACAGAAATTTAAAAATAGTCAAAATAGGATTAGATAGTCTAGTTTGCTGTGGATCCAAGGCATAAAGACTGTTGCACATGGACAGAAGCTTGCAGGAAACTGAAAAAAAAACTTTGAAGGCTTGAAATATGAAGTTTGCAGCATCCTTCTTCTCTTTGTGACTCAAGTTTTGAGCTTGTTAGAGTCACTTTCTCTTCTTCATTTCAGCTTTGATTTGGGCTTGTTAGAGCTGATTCTTCTTTCTTCTTTGCTGGTCCAAGTTTTGGGCATCTTTGAACCAGCTATCTTTACTTCCTTTGGCTCAGGTTTTGATCATGTTAGAGCCAATATTTTCACTTTAGAGGTTCATGTTTTGAGCATGTCTGAACCTCTCCTTTCTCTCTCTCTTTTTTTTTTTGCAATGGTATTTACAATGGAAATGGAAACTAGAATTTGGAAATCAACAGAAGTAGTGTTTGAGCATCCTGCCATTGACAGGACCCCCAAACAGCTCAGTACCATCTAAATCTTGTAGAAAAAAGGCATTTGAACCCACAGTGGCCTGGATTATGTATGGACCTTGCCACAAACTGTCAAACTTGCTGTGCTTTCCTTTGTCCTCTCTCCTTGAGTCCCACTTCAGAACTTTATCTCCAATTTTGAAATCAGAGGCCTTAGTTATTTTGTCAAATAACGTCTTTATATTTTCGTGAACTTTGATCGCTTTGTTATAGGCCTCTTCCCTTGTTTGCTGGAGATGAATTGTTTGGTCTATCCTTCTCACCATACTGTCTTCTTCTGTCTGAATCTCCTGGACCAGCTTGATCACTGGCACCCCAAGGCTGGTAGGAAACACTGCTTCTGTTCCATAGACAAGCTGGTAGGGTGACATGCCAATGGATTTCTTTGTTGTAAGCCTATCGGCCCACAGGGCATGCGCTAACTTTTTATGCCATGAATTTTTGTTCTCTTCTAGCAGCTTTTTGATGATGGTCACCAGGCTCTTGTTTGATGATTCAGCTAAGCCATTACCTTGTGGGTAATAGGCAGTTGAATGAACGAGTGCTATTTAATACCTATGACAATAATCAACCATTTTCTTGGATCCAAAGGCAACATCATTATCAGTGATTATTTTCCTCGGGCAGCCAAACCAAGAGAGGATATGATCTTCTAGGAACATAATAATGACTGAATTTGTGGCATTCCTAGTAGGTATGGCCTCTATCCACTTAGTGAAGTAGTCTGTGGCTGTTAAGATCCATTTGTGTTGTGCAGAAGAAGCCGGGTGAATTCCTCCTATGAAATCTAGGCCCCATTGCATAAAGGGACCTTCAACAGTTATGGGTTGTAGAGGTAAGGGGAGGAGCCTTCTTTTGCCTTAAAAAATATGGAACTTGTGGCAGGAAATTATCATCTTATGGATATCATTGAAGAGTGTAGGCCAATAGTAGCCATCTCTGAGTATTTTGTTGGCAGTGGCTTTCCAGTTCAGGTGGCCTCCACACTCTCCTGCATGGAATTCTTGTTTAACCCTTTCTGCTTCAGACTCAGGCAAACCTTTAAGCAATAGGCCATTTTCATTTTTCTAGTATAAGCCTTCATTCATTATGCAATAGATTCTGGATTTTAGCTTCAAGAATCTGGCCTTGGTCTTTGATAGTTCAGGAGGGGTATTGAGGTGTCTAAGCACATACAGAATGTCAGAATACCAAGGAGAGCTCTGAAACTTCTCCTCAGTAGTGGGATCAGGCAATCCCTGCTGCTCATCCAAGGCATCTACCATGTTAATGTCAAGGGCTTGTAGATTTTATGCAGCCATTAGTCGGGCTAAGCCCCGACCTTTGATCTGTTTGGTGGGTTTTATCTTAAGGTCGTATTCTAAGATCACAGCAATCCATTTTCCCCTCTTCCCATCTGGGTCTTGGGACAAGATATCTTTGACCACTATGTTAGGCACATAGGCTATGGTGTGGGAATGAAGAATGTACACCTTGAAGTCTTTCAAGGCCTTGACTAAGGCATAGGCCTATTTTTCCATTATGTTGTATTTCAAGGGTGCATCTCTCAGTGCTTTGCTGAAGAAGGAAATGGGTTGTTCCATTCCCTCTGGATTTTTCTGCAGCAGAACTGTAGCTACTGTATGCTTGGATGCAAATGAGAAAATTAGAAAATCTTTTGAGAAATCGGGGCTGATTAGGACAGGAGCCCGGGTGAGTGCAAGTTTTATTGATTCAAAAGATTTTTTGGCCTCTACAGTCCATTTAACTCCCGCACCTTTCTTCGGCATGTTTGTCATATTCCTGAGGTGTTCAGCTAAGTTGGGAATGAACCTCCTGAGGAAGTTTATCTTCCCAATGAAGGACTGTAATTCTTTGATGTTTCTCGGGTGTGTGATTTGTAGTATTCCCTCAACGCTTTGTGGGTCTATCCTAATCCCCTTCTCAGATATGATGTGGCCAAGAAGTTTACCTTCTTGCAGCCCAAATACAGTTTTTTTAGGATTCAATGAAAGACCGAACCTTCTACACTTTTCAAAGACCTTTCTCAGATGTTTTAGGTGTTCTTCTTCAGTCTTGGAATAGACTGTTATGTCATTCGGGTAGATGAAAATGAAGTGCCCTATCTCATTGGAAAAAGCTATATCCATCGCTCTTTGGAAGGTTGCACCAGCGTTCATCTGTCCAAAGGGCATTTTAACATACATAAAGGTGCCCCATGGAGTGGTAAAGGTTGTCTTGAGTTTATCTTCTGGGATTACTAAGACTTGGTTGTAACCTAAAAAACCATCTAGCAGGGAAATCCTTTTTAAGCCTACTACCCTCTGAAGAATATGTTCCATTTTTGGCAAAGGGTAATTGTCTTTGAGTGAGGCTCTATTAAGATTCCTGAAATCTATGCATAATCTGATCTCACCTGTTTTATTCCTTACAGATACTAAGTTCAAAACCCAATTAGAAAACCTCACAGGAACTATTATTCCTGCCTCGTACATCTTTTTAATTTCCTTCTCCACTGCAGGCAATTGTTTTGGGTTTATCCTGCGGAGTTTCTGTCTGAAGGGCTTCTGATTTTCTTTCAAGGGTATTTTGTGCTATATGATGTTTTTGTCATAGGCCTTCAGGTCCTCATAGCTCCAAGCAAACACATCGATGAATTCTTTGAACAAGGCAATGTATTTCTTCTTCATGTTTGTCGGCAAGGACTTAGCCAGCTTAATCATTTTGGGTTTATCTTCAGTGCCTATGTTGCATTCTTCAACGTTAGAGTTTGCATGCTCTATAGTGGGTTTTTTTGCTACATCATCAAAGTCAAAAAGGTCTTCTAAAGGTGTTAGACCTCGAGGTATGTTCTTATCTTTGGCCTGCAGCACCTCTACTTCTTCACTATCTGTTTTTTTACATTTTTCGTTTGGATTTCCAATCTGTTCGTTCAAAGAATTTATTTCTATGTTACAAAGTAATTCTTCCTCATCTGAAGGCTCTTCACTTAGGCAGCCATCATCAGATTTCGAGTCTGAATCAGAAAATTCAAACCCGTTCCTGCCCATCAAGAAATATTCAATCTGTTTATCGCCCTCAAAGACTTGCCAATATTTTTTGTTATCCAGCACTGCAGGTCTGAATTTGGTTTGTATTATGATTTGCTGGTCGCTTGGAGTCTTAGGGTATGAACTGGCTAGGAAAGCTAATTCATTTGCAATGACATTTTGACTCCTAGGAACAAACACTAATTCATATTCTACAAATGTTTTCAATATATCCACGGCATCGTTCCTATATGCTCTCAACCTGGGGTGTTTGGCTGTGTATTCACTGTTTATTTGTTTTATAACCAGCTCAGAGTCCCCCTGCACGGCTATCCTACGGGCTCCTAGTTTTTTCAACAGATTTAAGCCTAGGATAAGAGCCTCATATTCTGCAATATTATTTGTACATTTGAAATGCAGGTTGTAGGCATGGCTCTCTGCGTAGTCACTCTCTGTGTTACGTAGCCACACCCCTGCTCCGGAAGTTCTCTTGGTGCATGACCCATCAAATTTCATTTCCCACAAGGGTCCATTTTTCATTTTATCATCATTTCCCTCCCTATCGTGAGTTTCACTGGTCTGTTGTATTACGGGTTCTGCATTGTGTTGTGGAGGGTTTCGTTCCTCGTGTGGTATATGAGTTTGTGAGGGGTGACTAATTAGCTTATTACATTTGATTTTGCGTTTGGTCTAAATCTCTGTTTCAGTGCACTGTCTAAGGTTTTCTTCTTCGTGTTTCTCTAAGTCGAGATTAGCCATTATGTTAAGGTCCGTAGTCTCAACCCCTCTATTTGTATCTATGTTTTCTGATTCTGGCTCTCCCAAAGATTCATCGTTGCAGAAGATAAAGGAGTCTAGGTCTGTGTGTATAGAGTAAAGAGGAGAATTTTCAGGCTTTTCAGGGCTACTAACCAGGAATTTCATTTGTGCCTCCCTGTACAATCTTCTCAGTTGGCTAAAAATGGGGATTGTGGCATAAGCTCCATCCATCTGCATTGTTCCTTGCAGCTTGCCTCCCCATGACCTTGATAGCAGCATACCATACTTGGGTGGAACATCTGCCACCACAACATCCATGACCATACATTTTGCTGGAATCTGGGTTAGGCTTACACATAATCTTTGATCAGGCCAAGACACTTTACTTTGTTATAGTCAGACGAATATAGGTCTTTATAGGGACAGGTTATCTCTAGTCCTAACCTTTCCATAACTATCTTAGGCATCAGGTTGTGTGAAGCCCTAGAGTCATGCATTGCATTATGAAGGATCTTATCATGGATATTAAGACTGATATAAAAAGGTGAACTACCCCCTCCTGAAACTTTCCTTCAATCTTGGGACCAAACAGAAGGGCTGGTTGATCATCACTCAAATTGACCGTGTCACTGTTCTCACCTAGATTTAATGCTTTCAAAATTTTGCCTTTATATACATCCTGAGTGGCCAGCTCAGAGAGTGGGACAGAGATTTTAATTCTTGCAATCTCACTCTCCAAATTGAAAGTGGATTGACTCTTTGGAATGTTCGACTCTGTTTTGTTAGCCATTGCCTTGGTGGTTGAATCAGTGTGTTGATTCTCGTTATGTACAGTGTTGATGACAGTTTTATCAGGAGCACTAGTTGTAGTGCTAGTGCTACTAGTTGGTTTACCTTGTTTATCAGTGTTTTGGTTGTCTTTTTATTTGTTCTTTCCAGAACTCTCAGCTGCTGATTTGTTACTTTCAGCAGTCACTTTAGAAGTTTTCTCAGGCCTTTTCTTGATGGTAACCTCAGAAACTTTCGGCCTGGCAGTGTCTTGGCTCTTTTTGCTTCTAAGTTCATATTGTTCTCTGACCTGCATGATGGCATCTTCAAATCCTAACCTGTAATCCTCAGATTCTAACCATTCCTCATCCCAATATGAGGGTGAGGGCTGATATTTTTCTGTGGAACAGTTTTGGATTCATTTTTCTACTTCAAACATGTTTATTGTGTCTCCCTCAGACTCTTCTACGATTCCCTCATCTTCATCTAGAAAGTTCTCTTGGAATGGGGGAATAAATTGTTGATCTGCTTCTCTTTGTCTATTGGGAGTGGTGTTGTTTCTTCTAAAGTTCTGGTTCTGGTTATGGTTTTGATTTCTGTTTTGGTTACTAACTGTGACAACCATTTTTTCCATCATTTTTTGTAGCTTTTCCATTTTTTTGGATATGCGGTCATAATTGGGGTCAGATGTGGAAGCTATATTGTCATCTCTATATGTTACCCTTTTCTCAGCTCCCAATCTTGCTTTTTTCTCAATCAGATTTTCCTCTACACTCACTGCTCCTTTTTGCATGTCTTCCAATGTGTTGTAATCCATCTCCCTAAGCTGGTAGGCCATGTCAGCATCCAAGCCTTCAGGGTATTTCACTAGAACCATACCTAGGGGAGGTTTCATGTGTGGAGGAAGAGCATTATAAACGCTGTTAAACCTTGTAGAGTAGTCCTGGACACTCTCTCCTACGTTTCTTTTCAGGTTCTTGTATTCTGCTAGGATTTGGAGAGGTTTGGCCTTAACTTCCCACTTGTTTATGAAGGTCTGATATAAAGCAGGAAGGTCTTGGATATTGTTAGGAGGTAGGCCTTTAAACCATTTCTTCACATCACCTCCTAAGCTCTGGGAAAAGATTCTCATTCTGACTGTATCATCATATATTTCCATGTAGTCAAAAGAATCTTCCATCTTATCTACATGGTGTTGGGCTGTGGTAGACTCTTTTGCAGCGAAGTGTGGGATCTTCGACTGTTAATCGTTGGGTAAGGGCACTAGAGGCTGAGGTAGAACCAGAGGTGCATACCAGGCTGCCATGATGATGTTTTGATGAGGTGGAGGGTTGGCTTGAGCAGCTGGTATATGGATGATAGGGTTACTTAGACCAGCAAAAGCTTGGTGGGCAGATTTAGGGCAGCAGAGCCCCAAGTTTTGAATGAAGTGAATATTAGGAGGTGTAGATGGAGGGGTCTGTCTATCCCAAATGTGTTTACCACTTTGAGGTGGTGAACCAGGGAGCTCAAGTTCTGGCTGGTCTAGGACACTGAATGACCTAGTTCTTGGTAAACTGTTTTGAGTGCCTAGGTCAGAAAATGGGTATGATAGAGCTGTAAAGTTTTCTGGTGTAGAGTTAGATCTATGGATGTGGCTATAAATAGTTGATTGTTTAGGCGTAGGAGATATCTTGAGGATGCCCTCGGGGTTGTCAACTATTTCAGGGGGGTTTGGGTTAGGATAAGCTCTTGTGTGAATGGTTCTGAAAGCCAGAATGTCGCTTTCCAACGAAGCAGCTTAACCTTACTTGTTCCTTCTATTGTGGCTGATGTTGTTATGGAGGTTGGTCTTCCAGTGGAGTCTTATGTGAACCAAGATAATCAGCAGGCCTACTGATCACCAGTGGAGTCTTTGATCTTTAACGAGCTATGGAGTCGCCAGGTGGAAGGTTTAGGGTGCTTCTGGAGGGTACACTGTCCACCACAGTGATTATGAGATGTCCCTTTTCAAGGAAGGCTTCCAAACACAAAAAAATCTAACCAGAGATTGACTGGGAGGGCTTTTACCAGATATGTCACCTCCGAAGAGGATGAGATCCGGAGGCTACCTAGCCCTTTCCAGACTCTATCTAAGAGTGTAGGAGAAACACAAAAAATGGTGTAGAAAGTGAACTGCAAATGGAAGTGTTTCACTGCCAACCTAACCATAGATTATAGGTTTCTGAAGTTCTTATGATGTAGTAAGGTGAAAAGTACTCAGAATTTCCCCAGTGGAGTCGCCATTATGTTGGGGTTCCCATGTTTTGGCCAAATTGGCAAGACCAAAAGATGAGAAAACATCAAAACCACTTTCAGACCTCAGGATCTAGCCCTCCTGGGTCCAGAGAGGGATCTCTCTATGATATGTCAAAGGTATATGACTTTGAAGCTTAGTGTTAAGATATTAGGCTAGTTATAAGGCTCGGGGTTTGTTTGTTTAATGTATGCTTGGTTGTTGGGAATCAGGAAAGAAAGGTTCGATATAAGACAAGGATGAGCAAAGAGGGTTTTAGGCAAAGGAGAGATACCCCAGGGAACATTCAAGACCGTTGGGAAATGGAGTCAGGAAAGGGTTTACTTGCTATTCAATGTGCAGGCTTTCAGTTGGGCTAGTCATCTAAAGCATTGGATCTTAAAGATGATTGTGTGATATGAAATGGTAAGAGAGAAGGTGAAAGCAAGGAAACCATACAAGGTGACCTTTAGAAATTAGATCCAGGGACAGGGCATACCATTGAATACCTGTGATTCTAAAATCCAAAGGCTAACTATTCAGATAAGAAACATTAAAGATTTAGAACACAAAGTTATTGACTTGAGATCAGAGAGAGACTTTGAACTCTCAATGCTTCGGCCTCCAGCTTGAGGGATCTTAGAATAGGTTCAATTAACTGAAAAGGATCCTAGTGAGATAGAGACAGAGTTCTAGACCTCCCAGTGTTCCAAATTCATTCAATCAAATACTAACAAGAACATCTAAGAACAGATTCATTAATTCATACATCAGCTAGCAGGAAATAACATCCACTACACTGGTTAAATTAATTGAAATCAAACCTTCGATAACACATATATCAGAAAACATTGAAGGCAAGGAGAGCAGAAACATAGGGTACCTAACAAGGGTAAATCCTATGCCAGATTTCTGATGCGAGCCAGTAGAAATGAAGTGAGGTGAACTGCTAAATAAAACAAATACAGAGATAGGAAAAACATCACCGCTTCTTTAGATTAGGATCCAAAGAAATGTGCTTGTCATATTAAAGAGCAACACCAGTCAAGTAAAACATTACCAATAGTTGGATATTCAGTTTGAAAACATCTTCCTCAGCCTATCTTACAACTTTACACAGAGACTATGTCTCAAAAGAAACAACTTGTAATTCTCTGATAACCGATCAACAACCCTTACAATGAGTTTCTTCTTGAATTTTATAGCTGAAGAGAGTAAAGGAGGTAGGTGAAAAACTAAATGAAGTATTAAAACTTCGAAAAGAAAGAGGGTCGAAACCCATTCTGTTTTAAATCCCGTGCATTTATCCTTGGTACTCCTTGGATGAAATGGTGGTCTTTGTTAGGCTTCCACTTACTCTAGGTATGCCTCTAATGTACCATGGCTGCAGAACTATGTAGTACATTGGCGAATAAACAGGAAGGTGAATAAATGGATGTGAAATTCGCCATACTGCGTAACAAATGCTCTGGTAGCATTAGGACTGTCGTCAGGGTTGAAATTTCTTCAGGAACACGATAAATAATGGAAACAATATGGGCACTTTGTCCTTTCATAGGTAGGAACATTCTGCTGATGTAGCAACCCTAATGATATCGTTTTCTGTGTATTGGGCCTTTCTGGGTGATCCACTGTTACTGATACTCTTTGCCGCTTCAACTGTCTCTGTCAGTGAAAACCGGGCTTTGATTGCACCGGGAAGGACTTCGCACGGTCAAACTCTATATTTTTAATGAAAATTGCATTCTGATATCCTCCCGGGCTCTCCTCTGTACTTTTAAACTCTAAAAATGATATTTATTTGGTTTTGTGCCATTGGAACAATGACTGTGGACCATGGCAGCGTCCACTGCCTATACCCTGCAAAATACACAACTATGTTATGAAATCCATGCATAGGGAAGGATGACTATGGAGGGCGGGGAGAAATGGCGGAGCGGTGGTGGTGAAAATGGTGGTTTTAGATGGAACAATGGTGAATCAATGTAGTAACAAGGTGTAAACCGTGACCAATAGGGTTCCGGTGGAGAAATGCTCGTGGGCCTTTCGATCATGGTCTGGTGGCGGAGATCGACGACAGAGATTAAACAGCGGGATGGTTTATGAAGTTGAAATGAATGCGAAACGTTAAACTTTAATGAAAATTACGAGAGTTTGAACATAGGCGGAAATGCAAAGAAATGAACGAAAATGCAATGAAAACGATCGTGTGTGGTTGGACTCGGCATGGGTGGAGGGCGATTCATTTAGGATTGTTGGATCTCAGGAGGAGATCGACAGCTATGATCCAATCAGAGGGGAGGAATTGGAGGGTTGATAGTCCGATTGAATGATGGTGCGATTGGTTTATGGCCGTTGGATCTTGGATTAAATGGATGGTCGAGATTGGATCTGGGAATCGCAATCGCAAAGGGCGGAAAGGTGGCATCGAAAGGAAATTGTGATTGCGATTGGGGTGGAAAGCGAGGGCTGTCGGATCAACAGGGGAATCGACGGTGGAGATTAGATCGGAAGATCGAAATCGGAGGGTGCAGCAAGACCTTTGCGGTTGCGATGGGGGCAGGGGTGCGATTAGCACCGGGCCGTCCGATCTAAGTGATAGATCAACGATGGAGATTGAATTGGTGGGGAACAGAAAGAAGCGACAGGAAGGGAGCGGAACAAATCTAGACCGTTGGATCTTGGAATGGATGGACGGCTGTGATTTGATCGGGGAATCGCAATTGGGGGGAAACAAGGATCGGCACGGTGAAAGTTCCGATTGCGAACGGAAGAAGGAGTGCGATTAGCGCCGGGCCATCCGATCTAAGTGATAGATCAACAGTGGAGATCACGACGGAGGCCTTATAGACCAAAACTCAATCACATCGGAGTTTTTTATTTAACAAAGATTTGTGCTCGCCCGAAAGTTGCGATTGAGATTAGTGCTTTGAGTCTCTGCGCCTGGTTCCGGCGCTGGGTTACGTGGGGAAGTGGTTTGCGGGCTTAGGCCGAAAGGGGCTGGGCCTTAATATAAGGTGGAAAGTGGGTTTTTTCCCATTTTCAGTGCATTTCAAGGCCAATAAAGGGTAAAGATAAGGGAAGAAAGGGGGAATTAAACCAAACCAGGGGTGTGTGCATGGTTCAAAGGGGATTTTGGGATAGTTAGAGGGTAAAAGGGGAACTTTGACAGAGGGGAAAAAGGGGTAAAATGAGACATTCTGTAGGGGTACAAGGGGCAAATGAAGGCCTTTAGAGTGCAATTTTTCTTCATCAGTGAGGCTTATTGACTCAAGAACAGCAGAGGGAAACAATCAAAGGGCGGGGAACATAAAAGGCTTCAAGGATGATGTGTTTTCAAGAGAAATGCATTCCCTGAAGGCTCATAAAAAAAATTAGACCCTTGTTTGCTTGTCAAGGAATTTATAGGGGGCTAACAAAAAGGAGCAGATTTGAGTGCTTGTACAAGCACAAGTTCAACAAGTGAAAGAGGAACTAGATTCAAAAGTTTGAATTAAATTTGTGAGCAAGAAGAAGGTATGAACTCTTTATTTGCATTGTATTGTCATGTAGAAGATCCTATTCATTTTGAAGAAGTTGTAAATGATAAGAAATGGATATATGCTATGGATGAAGAGATAAATGCCATAGAGAAAAATAAGACATGGGAATTAGTTGATCTCCCAAAAGGTAAGGAAGTTATTGGAGTGAAATGGGTTTATAAAACCAAAAGCAATGTTGAAGGTAAGATTGAAAGGCACAAGGCTAGACTTGTTGTCAAAGGCTACAAGCAGCAACAAGGAAGAGATTATGAAGAAACATTTGCACTGGTTGCAGTAATGGAAACAGTAAGAGCAGTGTTGTCCATAACAGCACAACATAAGTGGAAATTTTACCAAATGGATGTGAAATCATCATTCCTAAATGGAGTATTGATGGAAGACATATATGTTAAAGAACCTTTGGGTTATGAGAAGGAAGGCCAAGAGCACAAGGTATGAAAATTGAAGAAAGCTCTGTATGGGTTGAAACAAACACCAAGAGCATGGTATAGTAGGATAGATGTCTATCTACTAGAAAATGGGTTTGAGAAATGTGAAGGAGAACCCACATTATACATCAAAGAGAAAGAAGGTAAAATGTTCATTGTTGTTTTATATGTTGATGATGTTATATTCATAGGTAATGATGCTTACCTCATTCAGAATTTTAAAATAGTCATGAAGGATGAATTTGAGATGACTGATATGGGATTGCTAAGATAATTTTTAGGAATAGAAGTAGAGAAAAATGAAAATAATTTTTTTTTTCTTAAGCAAAGTATGTTAAAGAAGTTTTGGAAAGATTTAACATGCAGGATTGCAAGGCACCAATTACTTCTATAGTGATGGGATTGAAGCTAAGCAAAGAAGACAACGACAAGGATTTTGATCCAAGTTTGTACAAAAACATAGTTAGCAGCCTTATGTATTTGACTGCAACTAGGCCTGATATTATGTATGTTGTGTGTTTAATTCTAGATTTATCGAAAGGCCAAAGGAGGCACATTGGCAAGCAGCAAAAAGAATTATGAGGTATGTGAAAGGAACAAAGAGGTATGGAATTTTATACACCACTTCATAAAATTTTGAATTGATTGGATATACTGATAGTGATTGGGCCGGAAGTATAAATGACAGGAAAAGCACCTCTGGATATGTTTTTCATATGGGATCAGGAGCAATTTTATGGGCTTCTAAGAAGCAACCAAATGTGGCTTCATCAACAACAGAGGTAGAGTATGTGGCAGCTACAACAGCAACATGTCAAGCAATATGGATGAGGAGAATGTTAAGAAGTTTGTGTCATGAACATGTAATAGGAATAACAATTTATTGTGATAATAGCTCAGCAATAGCATTATCCAAGAATTCAATGTTTTATAAGAGAAAGAAACACATTGATGCAAAGTATCACTACATCAGAGAGTTAGTGAACAATGGGGAAATTGTTTTACAACACTGTAGAACAGAAGAGCAGTTTGTTTATATATTGACAAAACCATTGGGGCAGAAAAGTTTTAACTATCTAAGAAAATGTCTGGGTATGGAAGAATGTAGCAATTGCAATTAAGGGTGAGCGTTGGAAATTAATTCCAACTGCAACTGAGTAGAAGGAGGACTGATATCAAAGTTTTATGGGAATTCAAAGGATAGGAGGAAACAACAATCTTCTAAGTTTATTTGAGCACTCAACCGTGCATTCATTCCCGGTGTTTAAACCCTGCAAAACTAAAATTTTGTTTAAAGGTTGTAGCCTGTTTCCTATTGTGTAAAATCATGGTCAAACCACGCCATCTTGCCTCATAAACATTCATCTACCATATTAAAAACCCTCCACCAACCATATAACTTGTCGCGCATTTGTTTTGTATTTAAATGCCCCCACATCACTTCGTATGGAGCACACGACTCCACGTCAAACCCCCACATCCAATCAACGCTCATCGCATTCCTCCATAGCCCCGTCACCACTTCATAACCTGCGCGATAAGCGGTCCCCACCACATGCCGAGTCACAACCCTTAGACCAATCATATTCGTATCACACAAAACTGTGCCTACATCACCAAGCCTTAAAATGGACGCAATAAGTCATTGAAATGTTTTTGAATTATGTTTGAATTCCGCCAGTGTGTCAACCCTCCAACCAATGGGAGCACTATCGCACAAATCCAATGCACAGTCAGCAAGCCCCAGAATGGATGCGATACGTTATTAAGAAGGACTTGTATTTTGTTTTAAAATCCGCGAAATATGTTTCATAAGGTTTTAACTTTAGGATTAAGGGTTTAATGTTTTCGTTTTAAATGCGACGCGATATGTTTTAGAGCTTTGGGTTATAATATTTTAGTTTATATATATATATATATATATATATATATATATATGTTTTGACATATGTATTATAAACGTGTAATGTTTATAATACATATATTTTTGTAATAGTTTGTTATGTTATAATAGTTTGTTATGTTATATATATATATATATATATATATATATATATATATATATATATGCCGAGAGCAATACAAAAAATAGACAGAGATTGTGTGCAAATAAGAATGCAGTGAATGTGTGCCTGAAGGCAAAAAAGGCAGTGATTGTGTTAAACAGAGTGTGGCACTGCGTTTTGTAGCAGTCAAAGAAAAGACACTCCTACATTGTAATCCAGAACTGAAGTTCTGAGGAGAACTTTTTTTTTGTAACAGTTCAAGCTTTTAATAGATATAGAGTTTTTTTTACTCCATCCATCTCTATGAACTATATTTTCCTCTCTATTGTTCGGAATATTCAGAAATTCCAACATGAAAAAATATAAAAGTATAAACATTTATTATTGAGAAATTAAAAATATAATATATGTAAATATAATTTGAAATTTTTTATTTATTTTTAATATTTTTAATAAATATAAAAATAATAAATTATTTAGTTTAAAATTATAAAATGAAATCACTTAAATATTATATTGTATTGTAAATATTTAATAATATAAAGAGTTAATCTAAATTTTAAATATATTTTTTATTAATTATTATATGTAAATATGTGAAGCAGCATAATTATTCTAATAAAATTAATCATTCAAATAAAATAAATAAGAACTTAAACCTCTTCATTTATAATATATTAAAAAAAAAACAAAAAACATAAAAAATTAAGATTATAATTTTACTACAACCCTATAAAAAGAATAATAAAACTAGGAATCCTTCATATTATAATAATAATAAAATTGTTAAAAAAAAAATCATGTGAAATATAAAAAGAATATTAAAACTAGGAGTCCTTGATATTATAATAATAATAAAATTGTTTAAAAAATCAGTAATATGTGAAATATTGCAAGTACTGTCTCACTGTCCTGCCAAGAATAGAAATCCCATGATATAATGAGAAATAATTCACGAGAGGCAGTGACGAGTATTGACAGAGGAGGGGTTGTTGACAAGTCAGCAGACCGACCCTCGCGGGCTCAAATTTTGCGTCATGCGTGCACTCCGTCACTTGTGGACAATCATACAATTTAATTGCAACATACTGTGAGGCTTGTCACCCAACAGAAAAAAACACAAAAGGATATAGCCAAAATAGCGTTCGCGTAGCTATTCATGATCAATGAACCACTCTTATGAAATACTTCCCAACACTCTTTATGTCATGGAATATGACTTTATGTCAATTTGCAACATCTTAAACAGGAGACTGACCTTATTGATGTGATTAATATTATTTTTTAAGGACTATAGGAGACTGACTACTTGATATGTGACTACTCGATAGGATTAGGAGTAGTTTTTAGTGTGCTTTTTTGGAATTTTCCGTGCTTAAATTTGGTGAAAAAAATTGAGGTAAAATCTTGATTTCTGTTATTTAAACTAGTTGTTTTACTAAAAATATAGATTCAGCACCCTAAAAAACTCTTAAGACACTTCCATTGTGCAAGTTACCCATCAAATTTCTGTTTTTAATAAATTTTTGCCAAATTTTAAAGAAATTAGACCAGAAAAACTTTCAAAAAATCGCACTAAAGACAATTCCAAATAATTTTGACAGAGCCGCCATAGAGTATCAACGTGAGTAAGAAAGTTGCAAAATGGATGAGGTCATCATTTCACCCAGCATTGTTTGTCTATCGTTTTCTTTCTCAGCAAGTTTGACAATAGATGATAATAAGTGTTATGATGATAATTTATATAAATCTAAGAGTAATTTTTATTATTTAACATAAACCTAAAAATTAATAACAATTTTCTAATAACATAAATTCTTTAAAATTAAAATTAAGATTAAATGGTTGTGCTTCATTATTAAATAGCTGTGTTTCATTATCCAAAGTAAAAGGATCTTTGTACAAGTATCAAATACTTTCCAAAAATATCTAAATATGTAAAAGTTTTATTACTATAAAAATACTCTCTCTATTCAAATATGTAAAGGTTATAAAAATTCATACATGTGTATAGGCATTATGAAAATATATAAAATAAACGTAGTTTATGTCTTTTAAATTTGAATTTATAACTTAAACATAATTATCACTGAGAAATATATACGAATTGAGATGTTATTTAATATGATTTTTTTAATAAGTGTAAAAATAAAAATAAAAATAATTAATTTAATTAAAAATAATTTACAACCTAAATATAATTATTACTCATATATATATATATATATAGTTATAGTTAAATTAGAATTTTTTTAAATTAGAATTTTTTTAAATACATTTTTAATAAGCATAAAATAAGAAACTATTTAATTTAATTAAAAATATTTATTATTTAGAATTTATATTGAACTTCTTTTTCATTTATTGTAAATATTTAATAAATATTAAGAGTTAATAAAGTTAATATAAACTATTGTAATAATTATTTTCTTAAATTTGGATTGATAAATTTTAAGTATTCTTCCAATTATTCATTAAATATAAATATTTGAATAGGTTTAATAGTTAACCATATATGTTTTTGTGTTAAAAGTTTATTTCAAATTCAAGAGAAGAGAGTATGTACACTTTTTTCGTCTCTTGTCTCATTAACAAAAAAATCTCATACACCAAATATATAACTTAGACATGACTGTTCTCTCAAACTCAAAATAATAAACTCTAAACAATTTTCAAAATAATAAACTCTAAACAATTTTCTAATTAACTATTAGATATACAAATTTATGAGGAAGTATTGCTAATATTTATTTTTAATTAAATCAGAAAATTTTGATCTTAGAAACCTAATTAAACATGTTTTATGCATTTTTGTTTAAATTGCTTCATGCTTAAATTAGAAACTACGGCATTACCAAGGAAATCTCTAGCTTTCACCCTGGGTCAGGAGGACATATGGCTTTTCACCATATAATAATGTATTTGTATTTGTGTTTGATTAGTCAAATTAGTGTAAATATAAAGATAAATATTAAATACAATACATTAATCTAATGATTTGCTCACTATCTTTACATTCTGTTAATTGAACCAGAATAAGGTGATGTCCATTAAATAAAAATAAAGTGAAATTAAATATAAATAAAGTGAAATAAAATAGACAAGATAAAAAAAAAAAAACACATAATGCTTAGTATTTTCTTCACATAAAAATTTACACAATTTTATTTTACCTTTTTAGCAAACACAATGAGTGGCAATCTATAGTTGAATAATTTTGATAAGGCCGCCTTGTAATATCAATGTAAGTAAGCTGCAAAATGAATGAGATCATCATTTCACCCAGCATTCTTTGTTTCTCGTTTTCTCTCTCAATAAGTAGGTTTCGGCGAACTAATTCCACACATATATCAATTGACTAATAAAGTTTGATAATAGAGGTTATCAAATAGATTTTTTTTTTGGTATATTTTTTGTATTTTTATATTCATAAATTTGAATTAAAATATATTTATATTAAATTTTATAAAAAATTGTTAGAATAATTTTTTTTTTTAATTTTTGTATATTGGTATTAGAAATCTGTATGTATTTATATTTTAATTTATATAAATGATTAAGTTTTATTAATACATTAAAACTTAAAATCACAAATAATTTAACAAACCCCCATATATATATATATATATTTAATAATAATATTTTTTTTATAATTTAATATAAAATTAAAAATTAATAAAAATATGGTGGTGATGGTGGTGGTGGTTACCGTCCATTAAGACCAATGTGTTTTATTAGACCTTAAGAAAAGAGAAAGAATCTAAGTTTGATTCTTCAAAATCTTGTTTCTATGGTCAAAGAGAAAGGAAATAAGTGATCCAAGATCGCTATAGGTGGGTTGTCTTAATAAGTCGAGGAGACTAGAACTGTGGTAGATGGTAGGGAATTAAGAGCGAATGTGAGTAAGAGTAGGGCAGTCTAAAAGGAAGTGCTTTTCATCTTCCACCTTTCTGACAGATTCTATCGTTCCAAGGGGCCTTGGAAATATACCACTGCCTAGTCTCACTTCGAAGTTCATGGGAATTAGTTCTTACATTAGCGATGTTCATTTTTTTCTTATTTTTGGACAACACAGAGAGATAATTCTCATTATAAAGGATGGGGTTGATCACTTACTTATAGTATCTTAACTTCCTTTTACCCTCCAGCTCCTCATCCTCCCACAGCTTGTCCTTAAACTTGGAGGTAATAATATTTTTTATATTATCTTTGCTTCCCATACTAAGCTCCTCCTTAATTCCCCAATGGTTGAGCCAGGACTAGGCATCCTTATGCCACCTGTGCTTGAGGCGAAGGTGAGGGTTTTGACTACAATTCGAAGCAATTTTAGGGATCCTTTTTGGTTCCATGCTATCAAGCTTCTTCTTATGCATCAGATATCTCAACATAGTTGTACTTTCAATGGCGGACAACCCAGATTTGATCAAGAGGATAAGATAAGGAGTATTTCCCTTGATCTTAAGGTTGTAGGTTATGAAATGCTTTTGAATCGTCTCAATCTTCCTCCATGACTCTCTAGATATACTGCAACCCCAAACTTCACATTTGTATAAGACAACAGGGGTGAAAATTGTTTCAAAGAGGAACCTCATTTTACTCCAAATGTAAATATCGACCGACTTACAATTGTTTTTAAACTCATAATAAGCTTCCCAGCCCCCGATAATCCTTTTCTCAATGTTATAATTCCAGTTGAGATGATAAGGGAATTCAATGCTCAAATACTTATAAGAAGAAACCTGCTCTAAGCATTGGTTATTATACATGAAACTACCATGGGTGATCTTTTTGGATTTAATGATCGTGACTTTATTCTTGTCTGTATTAACTGTCATACCCATCTTGGAGCAGTAGTTATGAAGAATCTGGAGCTATGTGTCAAGGTCATCGTGGTTTTTTGCAAGAAGAACGATATCGTCAGCATAGAGGAGAAGAGTAATGAGAACACCAGCAGGCTCGATGACCTAGCAACCCAAAGATTCCAGACACTCCTCTACCTTATCAATGTATATGCCAAAAAGGGTATGGGATAGGGGACACCCTTGCTTAACTCCAATATTTCATTTACTATCTTTAGCCCACCCCTCATTGGTCTTAAGCTTACGAGCGACGGTCTCACAGAGATGGATCATAGCAATCCTCATGTCAGGAGGGACCATGATCTCTTTAAGTCTCTCCCAAAGTTTATTTCTAGGAACAGTGTCGAAATATTTTCTAAAGTCCATAAAAAAACAGAAGAGATCGGCTTTACTATTGCGACATTTCTCTGCAATGATTCTAAGAGTGACCAGATGGTCAATAGTCGAGTGATGTCTCCTAAAACCAGCTTGTCCTTTAGCTCTTTTTCCTTGGCTTTCAAGCCAAAGGCTAAGCTTCTTCTCCAAAATAAGCCCATAAAGCTTGGCCAGGATATGGCTAACCATAATGGTCCTATAGTTAGATGGAACACTCTTGTCCCCATTTTTAAATATAGGTACAATAAGGCTTTGTGTCCAAAGCCTGAGGGAAGCCATGCATTACAACCAAATTGAGAAGCTTGTGGAGATTAGAAATGAGGATAGATCTTCCCATTTTAAGGATCTCAGCTTGGTATCCTTCAATATCCTTAGCTTTCCCATTAGCAATTTTATTAATACCAGACTCAATGTCGTCAAGAGAGAATACATCCTCCTTAATTGGAGTGATTAAGGTGGTGCCCATAGTGTCTGTAGAATCATACAACTTCTTAAGATAGTTGTCCCAGTTTTCTAAGGGGATAGAATGGTTATCTTTTGTTTTACGGACAAGAACATTTCGCCAAATTTTTTTGGGCGCGACTTTAGAAAGATGGAGAAGATAATCCTTTCTTTTATTAATATATGGTCTTTTCTTCTTTTTGATGATATTTTTGTATATATTTATATTCTACAACTTAATGATTTCATTAGGAGCATCTCTGGTCACTTTCCTGACAATTTTTCAATCTTTGTCATACCATGGATTGGAAGTTCTATTACACTGATTAAACGAAATCTCATTAGAAAAATTGTTAATGGTGTTTGAAATAATAGTAGTGAAATCGTAGTAAATTTGATCAATTTTATTATTATAATTCATGGGTCCTAAATTCCTCTCTCAATCCCTTAAGAAGAGGTCAGTTTTACTTCTATCGAAGCGAATGTGTCTTTTTCTTTCATTGGTCTCCTGCATGTGGGTGGTATGCATAGCAAGATTGAGGGATAGAGACAGAGGTCTATGGTCAGAGTTGGGCTTGAATCCATTAAGAAGCTCAAAGTTTTTAATATGGTTGAGGACGAGGATGTAGTAAATTTCATAATCCATGACATTGCTACCCAGCGCATGGAAACATGTCATCTGACCGAAGAGGGGCCACTTTTTAATACCATTACAAATAATTAGGTCTTGGGAATTGAAAAGTTTGAGGACCTCGGTGTCGAATAAGTTCTCGATAATGTCTTCAGATTTTCTCTTGAATTTATTAGCTAAGTTACTATCTTAATCAAGCCACAAGGGGTTGGGGTTAGAGTTTTTTCTTAATGTAATGGCTTGGTTAGTAGAAGTTCTAGCATTAAAGTCTCTCAATAAATGGATATTACCATCATTTCCTAATTTCGAGATGTCTTTTTCTAAATAATTGAAAGGACAATTCTTAACGAGGTTGTTATTCTTATAGGATGTATAGTTGATAGGAGCGAAAGAACATATTTCAAGAAGGATCCTATTAGTGGTAGAATTAGAGATTTCGATCCAAATGTATTGATTGAAGGGGTCGATTTTATGAAGTCATATGTGAGAGGAAAAATTATTCCTTATATAGCAGGCTATCCCACCAAAGCCCATCCAAGAGGATTTCTTATTCTAGCCAGACCAAAGAGTCAAACTGTCAAGGTGAGGGACCCTAGATTCATCATTCTCCTGTGTTTCAACTAAGAGAATAAGGTCTATATCACTCGGGATCCAGCTTAACATAGGACCTTTACACCTGTTACACGTTGTTTTGTCACCATGACATTTGACTGTTCATATGGGTCTATCACCATTCATATCATGTTCCCTTAGAGGTAAGAAACACTAATCTTCACGAATCAAGTCTTGGAAAATGGAGAAAATCTCTGTAAAACCCTTAAAAGATTATCTGTGTGGTTTTTATAGCCTTTCCCTGCACCTGAGCTGATGATCCTTCCATTAGCTGTGGCGATCCCTACTCTGTTCTCCACTAAAACCTGCGTACCCTTGTGAAAAGCAAGTAAAAATAAAAAGTAACTTCTAGAATCCTAGTTGGTTGAATGATCTCCTAACTGGAAGCCTCTAGAGTCGTGCCAACTCTAGCTTTATCCCTCCACTCATGGAGCTTATCTCTTGGTCCAAGGAACTCAAATCCCTTCATGGGAGTAATCCATTCCTCTCTTAATGGATCTGAAACTACTTCAATCTCCCTATATATTGAGCTCAAGTTTTAGGTTCAAGGGTAGATACCTGAGATACTAATGTGAATGGAGATTGATTTGTATAGTTTCTAAGCTTGAGAGAGTTCATAGAGTGCATACTTTCTATACTAGTGAGTTGTTGTTGACACATTTAAGATCACAACTTTGTGCCCATGACTTCATGTTGGTAATTCTAGAGACGAAGGCTTATCAGACTGAAGGAAAACGATTGCTTAGACCACGGGAGGAATCTGTACAACATCAAGACATTCAGTTGTAAGATTTATCTTTATAATTTATGATAATACATATGGATCTCTTTTACTCATTGTCTTATTTCTGAATTCATGGGAATGATGTCAATATTTACATTCCTTGATCACTAAGTTGGATTAGTATTTTTTATTATTATATATTGCAGATGCTTTGATTATTTGTCTTGTCTATGATTGTAGGTTCTACTCATCATTGGAGAACTACTTTGGAATGATGGAAAAAGGACTATATCAAACATTTGGATTTAAAGGTAGGATCATGTCGTCTCTACTTTACTGTTGTAATGATCTTAAAATACAAATAATATAGAGAAAGAGATATTCAAATGGACATTTGTTTCTAGTTACTCGTTGGAGTACTAGGGAGATCGCTCTTGTCCGCAAGAGGGATTAATTCTGGTAACAACACCATGGAAATCCATGACAGTTCTAGAAGAGGATCTGAAGTGATGCAAATCCTTATTTATCACTCGTGTTTGAGACTCTATCTCTAATAATAGCTTTCCTATTCCTTATGATTTCCCATTTCCCGGTCTTTCTTGCACCATTGACCTTCTGGAATTCTTTCCTAAGTTCAGCTTAGTCTTTTAGAATGAGATCTTCATTTATAAAGATTCATGTTTCTTTTAGGCTTGGGAATTTCCTGAGTATATCTAGTTTATGTTCATGACAACTGACCTTGACATGGATGAGTCTGTGTTTATGATCAAGTATCTTTCCGACCCTTATTGCTTCCGTAAAATAGATTGTTTAAATTTGAGATTTTGTTTTTAATTTTAATTTAACCATTTCTAATGTGTTTTCATTAAAATTAACATTAAATAATTGTGCACCAATATCCAAATATACTATGCCAAAGTTTTGGTTCTACAATGTCGAAGTTCTGGTTCATTGAGTTTTTTATTGTTGGTGGGTCTTTTACCTTTGGGTGTTGAGGAAATTCAATCTTCGTAGTGGAAGTCTCTAGCCTCAAACTGTTAACATGAAGAAGGAGAATGTAATACTTCTTGCCATGCATTTTCGGTCGCCCCAGAATAAGAAACTTCATATTGCCGCCCTTCTAAATAGTTCGATGATGAGAAGGAGGAATGATGACATGTTTTGGTCTGCTACTTAGTAGGATGTCACTTCTAAGAGTCCAGATCTTTTTCACTGTTGTTTCACTAAAACAATCATTGGCATTATGTTGCAATATATAGGTATCTCTAATTTCTATAAAAGTGTTTCTCTAGAACTCATCACGGACCTAAAACAATATTTTCATCTAATCCAATGGTCTGTACTGCAAGCCAGTATGGTTAAAGGACAGGTTGCAAAAAAGGAAGCCAAAGACAAAGGGAAACAGAAACAAAGTAAGCCTACAATGGGCCCTAGCAAGAGAGGGAGGAATTCAGGTAAAGAGGTAATGGAAAAACTCTTTGATGCCTACTCCACTGATATTCCGCCGCAAGTTAGAGCACTTATCTCAGGATGGGAGCAGGACTGCAACACTAAGAAGGAAGGGGAAATACAAGAGGAAGCAATGGAATTTTTAAAGGACCTGGTAACACTCAAGAAATTGGAGGGGACCCAAAAGCTACCTCGATTTTAAATGAGATGAGGAGAGACATTCAAGAAATCCGCCTTGCATAGCACCACAACACCATAGCAATGTTCGTTTGGGCCATATAGATCGACAACTGCAAAACATGCATGAGGTGGACATGCCCGGTTCTAGTGTTAAGGACCTGACACTCATTGAATCTTCGGATGATTGAGATTCTCTTTTGTCTTCTGATAATTGAGATTCTCTTTTTTCTATTTTTTGATCATACCTATTTTGGATAGAATTTACTTTTTAAAGTTATTGTATGTAAGATATAGTAAACTGGACATATCCTTAAGGTGGCCAACAAACAAAGGAAGTTAAAGCCATGAAATTTTATTATTTGTAACATGTTGTTCTCTTTTTTATTAATAAAAAATAAGAAAGATCTTCTAAAATTACCCAAAAAAGAAAATAAAATAATTGATCAATTAGAAAACGACCACTTTATTATTTTATCTAAATTATTAATACACTAAAAATTTAAAAAATATTAAGATCCAAATTTATATTTCCAAAAAATTCCAACCAATTGTAGGAATCTAAAAAAAAATGTATAAATAAAAATATACCAAAAAAAACATATTATAACAGCAGAATACAGCCTTTCTGATCGACTCGAATAGCTTCATAAGACTGGAATGCACTAACGCACCATGGACCGACCCGCGCAGGCTGAAATTTTGCCTCATGCCTCCACTGCACTGCCTCACCTGTCTTGTCGATAATCAAATAATTTAATTATAACTTGCTGTACGCCGTGTCACCCAACTTAAAAAAAAAAAAAAAATAGTCAAAAACAGCATTCTCGTAGGTTTTCATGAACATGAAACACTGCTAATACTGTTTATACGGCTGCTTTCCCTACGTGGAATATAACTTTATGTCAATTTGCATCTTAAACAGCACACTGGACATAACATATTGATGTGAATAAGATTTTAAAAAAAAGACTATAGTAGACAGACTACTTGATATGAATAGATATCCTATCTTGCCGAGAATAGATATCCCATTTATTATAATAATAATAACAACTTTCCCTACGTGAGATATAACTTTATGTCAATTTGCAACATCTTAAACAGGTGACTGAACATAATATTGATGTGATTAAGATTTTGACAAAAAAAAGAACTATAGTAAACTGACTACTTGATTTGACCAGGATCAACAAATCCAGGTAAGAAGGGTATCTGGCTTTTTCCTATGCAATAATCCACCGTCGTATGCTTAGTTAACCCATTAAGCGTAGGAGTTTTTTTTTTTTTTAATCCATGAACTTTTATGGTTTAAAATTGTTTTATATATATATAGATAGGTTTAGTTTATAATTTAAATTGTGATTCCAATAAATTCTTAAATTCTACCTAAATATTAAACAAAATACTCAAACTATTGCGTTTTATTTTACATTCCACCCTTCAAAACCAGTGACACTCTACGTTGTACTTGTGTAGTTAAATAATTTTGACAGGGTAGCCATACAATATCAACGTGCGTAATCAAGCTGCAAAATGCCTGAGATCATCATTTCACCCAGCATTCTTTGTTTATAGTTTTCTTTCTCAGCAAGTAGAATTCGATGAACTATGCCCACACAAAAAAAATCAATTCCTCAAATACAGTTTAACAATAGTTGCTAGAATATAGACTGATTTTTTATTTATTTATTGTAATTTTATATTCATAAATTTGAAATAAGATATATTTATATTAAATTTTATAAAAATTGCAATTATAAGTTGTATGAAAATAATTTATAATAGCACATTTAATTTATAATAATTTAAATTTAAGAGTACATTTTCAATTTTATAATAGCATAATTTGAGACTAAATTGTTTTGTTCTCCATTATCTAACTTAAAAGGACATATCAAATACTTTCTCCAAATATTATAAAGTTTTTATAATTCTCCAAACACCTAAAGGTTTTATAATTATGAAAGACTAAATTGTTTTGTTCTCCATTATCTAACTTAGAAGGATTCCTTAAACAAGTATATCAAATAGTTTCTTCAAATATTATAAAGTTTTTATAATTCTCCAAACACCTAAATGTTTTATAATTATACAAAATTATAAAAGTTTGTAGATGTGTAACATCTTGATATTGATGATTTTATTTTGGGTGTGATTGTATGCCTATTTTTTTATTTTAGTTATTAATTATATATGTAGGTAAAAAATTTAGTTTTAAAGTTATAATTAAATTAAATATTAAATTAGTGTATAAGATTTTTTTTTCATAAAAATTGTCATTTGAGGTAATTATTTAAATATAAAAATTATATATTATTAAAATATAAGTATTCTATTTTTTAATTTGCAAGAGAATATATATATATATATATATATATATATATATATAATCTGAATTAATATATGTATATATATATATATATATATATGGTATTCATATTAGGATATAGGATATATATGGTAAGTATATGATATTTATTCTTTAATTTCATGGTTGAAAAATGTCACCTTGTAACACCACTTTGCATTTTAGCCTGGTTTTTCATATGTTTAGTAATCATGATATTTGGTTTTTAATGTCATGGTTCAAAAATGTTGAAATTTAAACCTTGAAATGGAAAAATCGTGATGTTGCATTTCCACTTTTCAAAAGTAACATGAAAATAATAATTTGAAGTGACTTCTAAAACAATGAGAACTTAGTAAAGATCTAGTTGAATTGGTAACTTTGATACAGAAGTTGGATATATGGAAACCACACATGCAAACAACGAAAAAATATGGCTACACAGATTTTGTTTGTTATCACTCTAATAATTCTTAAGTTGTGAGATTTTTTATGTTAGTCAAAGAACATTAGAGGTAACCACAGACCAACTTTTAAACTCTAAGATCTAGCCTTTTTAGGGTTTAGAGAGGGCTCTCTCCTAAAATTTAACTTTGTTTTAATTATATGATATTAGGCTAGTTATGATGTGCAAATTGGTTTGGTTTGGTTTGGTGAGAAAAAATCACTTAATGAAATGGATAGTGACAGATCTATTTATCCATTGGGCTAAGGAGTCAAATGTCAAGCAGAGAAGACTAGGATCAAGGTCAAAAGTAAAATATTTTCAGGGCAAGATAGATAAGTCATTGAAGATCTTGGAAGGCTGATTGGTGAAGTGGTTTGATCGGACTAAAGAGGAATCAAGGCTTCTTTGATCCGGATAAGGAAGGAGAAGAAAGGGGTCATTCGAAAGAGGGAGAAATTAAGGGTTCCCTACTCTAGAAATCAGCAGAAAACATAGAAATGATAAATAGTTAAAGACAGGGTGCTTTTAACAAATCCTGTAATAATATTCCTAGTTTATCATTTGAATTCCGAACACATATATGGATGTATGTAAAACATAAGAAGATTTAAACAATGACAACATAAAGTACCTCACTTCAATGGCTCATCACATGAATCCTGAAATATGATGCTTGATGATTTGATCCAGTCTGCTACTTGAACTTGCTACAAAAAGCCTTCAGGTACAGAAATATTCAGAAATTTATTCCACAATAATACTTAAAAAGATGAAGTTTATATACGAAAATGTTTACAAAATATCCTAGAATACTGATAGGATTTTTCTAAGGAAATAAAATATATTTTACAAAAAAATAGTGACAGCTACTGAACAACTTAGCAAGCTGTCCTATTTATCCAAATAAAATAGAAGTGCAGTTTTGGATTGGGTTTAGCTGGCTACTTTGATGTCTTCAACGCTGGCACAAGATATTTCAAATCTGTTTTGAAATATTATCTTCTTATCTAATACTTTTTCATCACTTATACACTTTAACCACTATTTAACTACCCTATTGTTGTAATTTCTGTTTTGATTGTGTAAAATCAACAAACTGTTTTTATCATTTTCTCTGCAATTTTACTTTTTCCGTAAGTCAGTGAGTGATTCCCAAGATTATTCATCAGGAATTTTGATCTTTTTTAGCTTCCTAAAGTTCTCATACTTTCTACGTATCTAGAAAATGTTGGTTTTATAACAAATAGGTGTTTTATCTCATGTTGTAGATAAAATAAGTCTTCAAAAATTTTATGTAAAACCTTTCCTGTAGGAATTCCTTGTCCTTATGTTTTGTCTACCTGCTCTTTTGCATAATCTCTTATCTTCTTTGTGTATTCCTCTTATGGCATGAGTTTATCATTAATAACCAAGATGTTTGGCAAACCTCTTTGCCTCAAGATCTCAAATTTAACCATAAATTTAGTTATGGCTATATTCATGTTTTCCCACTTTTCTTCTAGTTGCTTCATCAAATTCTTCTTTGAAATTATTTTCCTTATTTCAAGGATTGCCTCTGTTTTGTCAGTAATTTCTATCTCTTATAATTCTTTCTTGTTCTTACTGTTGAGAAATTTGATTAATTCTAGGGCATGTTCAGGTTTTGCACCTAGTTCCTCCTTTGTTTTCTGAATTTCCTCTTGAGCTGCCTTTAGCAAATCTTTTTTCTCATATATTACCTGTATTGATGGCCAAACATCATTAATGGATTCAATGATTTTACTTCATAGTTGATTCTTCACATAGGACATTAGCTCTTTCAAGGTTAAATCCTTTTGTAGATTCTTCAACTCAACATTTAACCTATTAGCCCTATGTTCCTGAGTTTTAGCATTAATTCAGGCTAGCTTCTTAGTGTCTTCAATATTTTCAATCACTTTCTTCAATCTATTGATTTCATTGGTTTGAAGTGAAATTTCCTCCATGGCGTTGATGAGCTTGTTGGCTTCATCTATTGCTTGCACTGTTGATGTAGATGACTCTGTAGCTGAGGTAGTAGAAGATGTCACTGGTACTGTTGTGGCCAGTGGTACTTTTGGTGCCAACTCTTCGGCCATAGTTTAAGTCAGAGCTGTAGTTTACATGGGAATTACTGTAGTAACTTCCTGTGCTTTTTTAGTTTCTCTTTCATGGACAAGCTTGTCCATTTGGATTTCCATTTCTGTTATCTGTGTTGTCAATTGTAAAATCAAGTTCATCATATCATCTTTCTGGCGTTCCTCTTGCACAAATTCCTTGGCTTGTGTATGTTCTGTTGGTGGAAGCTTGAGTTGTTTTCTAAGTGTTGCAATGTCATCATTATTTTTCTTCACCAATTCTTCTGCAGCCTTTACATTGGTAGGATCATATCCTACTTGAATAACCAACTCTTCTAAAGACTTAATCCTAAGATCTTTAGCATATGAGGAAGCCTTTTCCATCTTCATTTGATCTCTCATATTAATTATTGTATTCTGGAGCTTTTGGGAACTCATTTCCTTTGTATTAATGGTAGAATAAAGCATCTCAAAAGTTTGTCTGTGGAACTCAATTTGATATAATGCATGGATAATTTCTATAGGCACTTCAAGGTCAAATTTTTTGTAATCTGCCATTGTTTTGGGAGTCTTAACTCTTTGTTGAAACACTGACATAATCAACTTCTTGTTCGAATAATCAAATTCTTACAAAAGTCTATTCTGGATCCCTAGTGTTTGTTTTAAATATTGAGAATAAATCTCATTCTTTATTTCTTCATTCTTGGCCTTTATCTACTTATATTCCTCTCTGATGTCAATATCTTTGTCCTCTGCTGACTGTGAGGAGGATGCTTCCATACTTTGCTGCTTCTCAACAATTTCTGTGTCTGAAGTGTCTTTATCTTTCTCATTTATAATGACTTTAGCAACATCTGTGCTTATTTCTGGAACATCTGTGTCTTCCACTTCTATGGTTTATTTGTCTTTATCAACTGGATTAAGCTTAGGCTTTTTATTATATCTGAGTTTAAACCTAGTCTCTGTAGTTGTCTCAGCAGTGTAAGTACCTTCTTCTCTGACTCTTTTGGTAGCTTTATCTTCTTCATTCACAATTTTCTAGGCGTGACTAGTATCACCCTGTCTTACTGCTTCTATCAAGGTACTTTCTAGCCACTCTGCTTGATTAGAATTTTTTTCAATTTCTGGCCTTTGTTCATGAATATAAGGTGTAAATTTTCACTTCACCCTCATTTTGGTGAGTATTCCTTTATGATCATAATTTCATAAGAAGCTAAATTAAAATTTGTACTCCAGCAATTGTTTTGTCGCTTCTATTCCTGCATCTCTGTTATTACAAATGGAGGGTCCTATCTGGTTTTTCAACTTAAATTGGGTCTTATTTTTGGCTTCCAAGAAATTGATTGAATCTGAATTGGGAATTTTCCTGATGTATTCCAAGGCAAAAACTCTCATTGGCACATACTTAGGTAGTTTATAAGGTAAAATATTTGACCCAAAAACCATGATTTCTGTATGATTTTGATATAAGTACCAATATCCAATTTTAATTTTCTCTCACAACTGTAATATTTTCTTTATCTCATCATTGATTCTTGGTTGTACATTGTTTGTCAACATGTTTATCAATGGATGAAAAAAGGAATCTGTAAAATCTACATAATTGAATTATGTGGACTCTTTTCTAAATAAAGAAGTCCAAAAGATGACTAAGAGTGGGTTCCCTTCTACATAAAGCTTCTGAAGTGTTATTGGGAACATGTCTACTTGGAAATATAAGAACATGTGAAAAAGAAAGGAAGTATACCTAAATACTCCTTCAGTTTGAAATTTGGCAAGCTGATCATGGATATTATCAACTATGTATTCAGCATAATTGTAAATGACATAAGGAGGTTGTCCTGGTATAAAGGTAGATAGAAAACCTAGGATTGAATCATCTATATGCTCATCTGTAAAATACCCTAGGATAAAGGAAAACATAGATATGACATGCCTTGACCCTTCAGGAAATTTGGAAGTAAAATAAGGAGGGTTTAGTTTTGAAATTTCAACATAGGCAGGCATGAAATTTTGGAAAATTTGAAACATTTTAGGAAAGTCCAGACCAATATAAAGCTTGGTGGGTGCTTCTATGGATAAAGGAAATGCATTGGGATCTGGTTTGAGCTGTAGTATTAGGTTTCTTGACTCAGCAATAATTGTGAACAATATTTCTTTATTTGCATTTACCATGGCTCTTTGTTCAGGTGCATAATAGGACTGAAACAACCTTATAACTTCTGGACACTGATGAGTGAGTGGAACTACATACGTGGGTAGATTTGACTCCCAAATCTGTACTTCATCTCCCTAATCTAATGATTTTTCAAGACTCTAGCAGTGGAGTTATAAAAGATTAAATTCTATCACTGGATACTTTATTTTGTAATCCACATCAGCCAAGTGTGTATGTTCAATGTTTGCAACAGGAGGTTCTACAGGGTTTACAACAATTATGGTTTTGGAAGACATTGCTGGATTTGATTTTTAGACCTTCTAGGTGCTTGAAACTCTGTTTTTTGGCCTTTTTAAACTCTTCTCTAAGGTTTAATTGTTTACAAAAGGTTTTTCTGGTTTAACAGAGGTCTATGGATTAGCAAAGGAATAAACTTGCTTTCTTTTGATTTTAAACCTTTTAATTTTGGCTTTAAAATTTTCTTCAAACTCTTACTGGTTCAAGAAATGATAAAACAAGGGTTTTCTCTATCTTTTTGGATAAATTGGACTGAAATGATTTAAATTGGGCATAGAAAGAGTGGGATCATTTGCAAGGGGTTTCTGGATAGATTAGGAATATTTTTAAAAATCTAACGAAAACTAAATATATTCAATTTGCTTTAAAAACCATATGCGATATCAAGCTGGGTTTTATCATAGTTTTTACGGTGGAAATTCGTTCTTTGAGGGAAAATATAAAAGAATGCTTTCTATGGGTAAATGGGCTTCACAAGGCTCAATTTCTGAGAAATGGCTATTTTTCAAATGATCAAAGGTTATTTTTCGAAGAATACTGTTTTTGTAGGTGTTGGTATTTAAAACGAGTTTAGAGTGGCATTGAACAAGTTTCGATGGCTTTTCAACCATTATGGAGTCGAACTGAAGCTTCCGGTGATCTTAACGAGGAAATTTCTGTAGCTTTTGTTTGGTTCCTTGGGCAAAAAAATGGTGTACAGGGCTTCGTTTCTTCATTTAGAAGGATAAACATACAAATAACACAGAAAAGGGTTTAACTGCGCATATGGAAGTTTTATAAGGTTTTAGGTTTAAAGTGGATCGACATTAAATGGTGGTCATGTCAGAGTGGAGTGGTTTGGCGCTTGAAGGAAAAACCAGACGTGGTTTATCGCACATACTTTGGGAGGTAAGTAGTTTTCTTGGATCGAATGCAACCCAATCACATATTGCCACGTGGAGGAGAGATAAGGGTGCAAAACTGCCCATTTCACAAATATTGAAATAGTTGTTAATCGCACAAGTTGAAATGCGATATGTCGTTTGGATCGTTGGATATGGGGACAGGTATGCAAACAACTAGGATTGTTTTATAAAGTTGCTCGGTATGCTGGTGTGGGGCATGGATATTTTTTTATGCAGTGGGGTTTATTTAACGTTTAAAAAATAGTTTTTAACGTAAATCAAATAAGATTAATATGATATGTGGACATAATATGATATGTTTTTAACCTATGGGGATATGGGCGTGGTAATATAACATGTGTGGTAATTAGAACTATATGTTAAAGTTAGAATAATGGGTTTTGGGATATTTATAATAAAATGAATTAATAAATATACGGGAAGGGTAATTTAAAAGGATTTAATACATTATGTTAAAAATTAATATGAAATGAAATGTAATGAAATGAAAATACATAAAATACACTAAGTAAAGTGTACAAATAAACCTTTTTAAGCACAGATAATTGTACCATTAAACATTTACAATTAAACTTAGGATAAATTATATTTTGTCGGTTTTTGAGTGTTTCTGGATGAAATTAAATTAATTAAGAGGGGAATTTACTTTTCCTAAGTAAAAAATTTGTTTTACTTAGGAAAATGGATTATATTATTGGAAGAGGGTGGTTATACTGAGGAAATGGGTTTTCATGAAGGAAATCCAGTACTTTTACCAATCAGTTATCAAGCCTTGGGTCTGTTCCCAACAGAATTCAGAGAAATTCTCTGAGCCTTTCTAACTTTTTGAATATTGGATCATTTGTGAGGGAGTGGAAATTAGTAATTTTCCCGATGATGCTTTATTACATGCCTTGTGCAACTTTTTTCTACCTACCCATCATTATTCTAACATTTTTTACTTCATTTGCATGGGTGCATTTAAGCTTGTAGCCCTAAATCCATTTTTCTTTTAAATCATAAAACTATCTAATTCCAATCTTATTTCATCCAAGGGCTCAGATTAAACTGTTGAGCTCCTCATTTATTCCCTAACTATCTACTGATTTGTCAAGTTTAAAATTTTTGACATATCTTTATTCTCTATCTAAAACATGAAATTCAAAGCATGAAAAGTTAATATTTAACTATTTAACTGATCATGGATTATGTCATTTTGAACAATCTGTGCATAATCATTATTTTTGCAGTAAAAGTAAATACTACTGGTATTTTGACTTGCTCACTTTCATGTCTTATTTTTATCTCTTTTTTCTTTTGGGGTCCATTTTTATTCTTTTTGATCTTTTCTTTTCAAGTCCTTTGATCTTTCTTTTAGGACTTTTACCCTCTTTTCATTTTTTATTATTTTCAAAATATGGGAAAAAAACTTGCAGAGAGCAAGGTATGTACTTATTTACAAGACTAATCATAGTCAATTCAAAAATTATGAATCCTTTTATTATAGGCCCCTAATAGTGTTCATGTATTGAGTTGGTAAAAGAAGTTGTAAGGATGGATTGCAATAGTTAGAGAGAAATATTTTTAGAAGAGAACCCAACTTATTATTCTAAAACAAAGCATATTGATGTTCAGTGTCACTTTTTGAGAGATATGTTTAAAGACAAGGTACTAATGGAAAAGGTGGACACTTTAAGAATGATACAAATTCATTAGAAAAATATGTGTGCACTAAGAAGTTCTCTTGGTGTATAGAAACAATGGTCATTATTGGCCTAGACTATTGACCATGTGCTCCTGCAACCCCTTGTATGCAAAAATTAAAGAAGTGGGAGAATGTTGGGTATTTGTTACATTGTTTTCACAACTACCCCTAGATGTTATACATTGAGTTATGGGAAATAGGGCGTGGCAGGTAGAAATTCCCTTTTTTTGAGGGGGTCATGGAGATATGAAGCCCTCCTTGCTCTAGAGGGTCATAAACGGGCCAAAGCCCTGTTATGTTTGGGTTTGGGGGTGATGAAAACTTGACTAAACCTAGAGGGGGGGTGAATCAGTTTAGTATATTCATGTACATTAAAATTATTTTTGTTAAAATCATTAACTAAAACATTACATGAGCAACTTAACCAGTAATGACCAGAATATTGAACATATGAAAAACAAGTAATAAGAAATCTAGAACATCACATAAACACATAGTAACAACACATATTGACGCCAGATATAAGTGGAAACCCATAAAGGGAGAAAAATGTGATCTTATTATTGTTTTGATGCAAAGTAAAACTCCTACTCCTTATTACATCTGATTTTTTGTAGGCTCCAACCTACAACAGGCTGCTACCTTAATTTTTTGCAAGCTGCAACATGTAAGGAAGCTCCAACTCCCATATATTTTATGTAGGCTACAACCCACAGGAAGCTCCTACCTCAATAGGCTCCAACCTGATGTTTATCAAGCCACTATTTGAAAGGAGACTACACTCCCATCATGCAAACAAGAAACAACAATGTGTTGGTTTACCTGGTCTTAAATTTTGCATCTCTCCATATTCATTCTTTCCTCTTATTCCCTTCAAACCTGCTTCACATAAAGTCCATATATGTCGGGTAATTAACGCATAACATCTCAATCAACTCTCTCACATTCTCCAACTCTCTAACCTGACTTTTTATGTCCAAAATCACATCTTTTATAAAGATAATTTGATGGTTGTTTGTAGTCCACATAAGAATATGAATAAACATGCTTGACTCTTTGTCTTCCGCTCATTCATTTCCAAACTCTTCATATCTTGAATATTAGAACACAAAAATAAATAATCCACCGAATATTATTTTTTCATGCACATGAAATGATTAAATTAATCAACATAATCCAACATCAAACATAAATATTTATCATTAATGCATCACAACAATCTTCACAACATCTTTTCCTTTTCCTTGGACTTGCATCACAACATATTCATGTCATTGTCTCAACCTCCTTGAGTCTTGTCTTGTTTTTCTGTCATGGAGTTTTGAATTTGTTGTCATGGAGTCTTGCCTTTGTATCACAACATTTTTTCTCAAAAAATTATTTAATCAAAAATATCTACAACATTGTTTAATCATATCACAATTCCTCTATGCTTTTACCTTACATTACATGACTCATCATCAAAACAAGCATCAAACTATCATCATAACAACTGCAAGTATAACTCAAATTGTTTCCCACTATGCCATGATATTAAGCATATCCAAACATGTCAACAAATCAACATGACATATCACTTGTTGTTGATCCTTGCCTTATTGCTACTTTGCAGCTCATTTTCTCATTTGTCTTGCTTCTCTTTTTCCTTTTCTTCCTTGTTGTTGCTCTTTTTATTTTTTCCTTGCATTTCTTTCTCCTTTTCCTTCTCATGTTTCTTGCTACTACTTTCCTGTTGGTATTGCACTACTCCTATGCCTTTGTTGGTTTTTTGTGTCTCCTTTGCTTGCTTCTCTTGTGCTTCTCCTTGGCTTACTGGTCTTGCACTATTCCTATTCCTTTCTTGGTCTTGTGTTGCTCCTTTCCTTGCTTCTCTTGGGTTCTCCTTTTCTTTGTTCTCTTTTGCTTTCTTTGCCTTGTTTCACTTCTAGTTATTTTTCCATCAACAACAATAATTCTGACAATCTCCCCCTTTTGGCATTGATGGAAACACATTTTTCCTCCCCCTTTCATTTTGAGAATTGTCTTCCTTCTTATGATTACCTCCCTTTTTGAGATCAATGAAAAGGGAGTTACAAATGTCTTGTAGCCTATAAAAGTGTCCTCAGTGTAGTTGTCATCATTACATTACTGAGTTGTAACCTGCAATTTGTTGAATCTCATATGATGCACATATAAGACCGCTTTCTACATGGTATACATGCACATGCCAACTAATTAGTACCATTTTCTAAGCACTTGATATTTGACCACTTAAAAACATTGTACATGGATACTGATGTTTGGGGAACCAGCATGATGATGACATCATAAATTAACAATGACTACATCACTTTTTCTCTCTTACTTTAAGAATTAAACATGTCCACTAGCACTAGCCCATGGCATTCTGATTATATCTCCCAATTAAAAATTTGATGGGATATTAACATAAATCTCTTTAATTCTTCTAATGGATCCAAAACCTTTGTATGATAATGGATTTAACTCAGTCACATGCTCCATACTTATTTACTTTTTATAGATAATAGATGAAGCCTAGTTACATAGACATAAGTTGAAGGGAACACTTGGCCTTCACCAAAAAACAATTGGTGTGAGTATTAAGGCACTTTAGTTAGCAGATCACAACACATTATACAAGGTAGATGAGAAAATATATTGCAGGGACAATACCAAAAACCAATCTACTTATAGTAGAACTGTTGCAACTCTATTATTTAATTATACGGTTCAGTGTTTTCTCCTTTACGAGGATCCACTCTGGAAGACTGAAATTAAGGATGACTCCCACCAGGAGGACTCTCCAAATGAGAAGCTTCAATTCATAGAAGATGTATAGATGAAGCGGATGAAGTTATTGGAGCATTTGGAGATGTACCGCTCATATCATGTAGTTTTTTATGATGACACTGGATGGGTTAAATCCAAGCACCTCCATTTAAGGGAGCTAAATTATCTGACTATCCCCGTCCATACGGAACCCATTTCAAAAACTCCAAATTGTTTCAACCACAAATGCACCCTACTTTCTTCAATAGGAGGTATCATAGCCTCATCATGCGTCGTCCATCAGGGACCCATGGATGACTCAAACTCAAATATAGAGCGGGCCTTGCGCATGCCTCTATGGAATTGTGCAATGGTTACGCCCTATTCTACTTGACTTCTTAGGCACTACGACCAAATTGTTGTGGAAAGTAAGAAATGGACTCTTGACCATCCATCACACCGTGATTGAAACCTGAATCACGATCAACAGAACATGCCAATGGTTCCTTTGTTTGGCATTTATTGTTCTACATCTCTTCACTAGGCATTGTATGCGGCCCCACCTTGCCTTTTTGTTGTTTCATATCCCTATTACATAGCATTCGACCAACAACACCATACACAAGAATGCCACCACAACATTTGGAGTAGACTGTGAAAACCATGTGCATTAGTGAGAATTGTCAAGTGTGAATGGCACAAAAACCAAGGAAAATGGAATGAACATTAAGAAATAGAAATGGAGTAGTCTTTAGTGTGACTTTTTGGAGTTTCTGGTGTCGAAATCCGGTGAAACAAATTGAGGTAAAATCTAGATTTATGTTATTTAAACTAGTTTTTTTACTGTAAATATAGATTCAACACCCTAAAAAACCCTTAGGACACTTCGATTGTGCAAATTACCCATCAAATTTATGTTTTCAATACATTCTTGTTGAATTTTAAAGAAATCAGACTAGAAAAATCCACCAGAAAAGCCTTCAAAAAGTCGCACTAAAGACAACTTCAATAGAAATGAGTAGTCTTTAGTGCGACTTTTTGGAGTTTCTGGTGCCGGAATCCGGTGAAAAAAATTGAGATAAAATCTGGATTTCTGTTATTTAAACTAGTTTTTTTACTGTAAATGTAGATTCAACACCCTAAAAAACCCCTAGGACACTTCGATTGTGCAATTTACCCATCAAATTTATGTTTTCAATAAATTCTTGCCGGATTTTAAAGAAATTAGACTAGAAAAATCCACCAGGAAGCCTTTAAAAAGTCACACTAAAGAAAACTCCAATGGAAAGGAGTAGCCTTTAGTGCGAATTTTTGGAGTTTCCGGTGCCGGAATCCGGTGAAAAAAATTGAGGTAAAATATGGTTTTCTATTATTTAAACTAGTTTTTTTTACTATAAATATAGATTCAGCACCCTAAAAAACCCCTAGGACACTTCGATTGTGCAAGTTACCCATCAAATTTATGTTTTCAATAAATTCTTACAGGATTTTAAAGAAATTAGAGTGGAAAAATCCACTGGAAAAGCCTTCAAAAAGTTTCACTAAAGACAACTCCAATAGAAATGAGTAGTCTTTAGTGCGACTTTTTGGAGTTTCCGGTGCCGGAATCCGGTGAGACAAATTGAGGTAAAATATGGATTTATGTTATTTAAACTAGTTTTTTTACTGTAAATATAGATTTAGCACCCTAAAAAACCCCTAGGACACTTTGATTGTGCAAGTTACCCAACAAATTTCAGTTTTCAATAAATTCTTGCCAATTTTAAAGAAATTAGACCAAAAAATCCACCGAAAAAGCCTTCAAAAAGTCGTACTAAAGATAACTCCAATAGAAAGGAGTAGTCTTTAGTGCAACTTTTTGGAGTTTTCGATGCTGGAATCCAGTGAAAAAATTGAGGTAAAATCTAGATTTCTCTGATTTAAACTAGTTTTTTTACTCTAAATATAGATTCAGCACTGTAAAAAACCACTAGGACACTTCGATTGTGCCAGTTACACGTAAAATTTTTGTTTTCAATAAATTCTTGCTGGATTTTAAAGAAATTAGACCGGAAAAATCTTCAAAAATTCGCACTAAAGACAACTCCAATAGAAAGGAGTAGTCCTTAGTGTGACTTTTTGGAGTTTCTAGTGTCGGAATCCAGTGAAAAAAATTGAGGTAAAATCTAGATTTCTATTATTTAAACTAGTTTTTTTACTATAAATATAGATTCAACACCCTAAAAAACCCCTAGGACACTTCGATTGTGCAGGTTTCCCATCAAATTTCTGTTTTCAATAAATTCTTGCCGAATTTTAAAGAAATTAGATTGGAAAAATCCACCAAAAAAGCCTTCAAAAAGTCGCATTAAAGACAACTCCAATAGAAAGGAGTAGTCCTTAGTGCGACTTTTTGGAGTTTCCGGTGTCAGAATCCAGTGAAAAAAATTAAGGTAAAATCTAGATTTCTATTATTTAAACTAGTTTTTTTTACTGTAAATATAGATTCAGCACCTTAAAAAACCCCTAGAACACTTCGATTGTGCAAGTTACCCATCAAATTTATGTTCTCAATAAATTTTTGCCGGATTTTAAAGAAATTAGACCGGAAAAATCCACCGGTAAAGCCTTCAAAAAGTCACACTAAAGACAAATCCAATAGAAAGGAGTAGTCTTTAGTGCGACTTTTTGGAGTTTCTGGTGCTGGAATCCGGTGAAAAACATTGATGTAAAATCTGGATTTCTATTATTTAAACTAATTTTTTTACTGTAAATATAGATTCAACACCCTAAAAAACCCCTAGGACACTTCGATTGTGCAAGTTACCCATCAAATTTCTGTTTTCAATAAATTCTTGCCGGATTTTAAAGAAATTAGACCGGAAAAATCCACTCGAAAAACCTTCAAAAAGTCACACTAAAGACAACTCCAATATAAAGGAGTAGTCTTTAGTGCGAATTTTTGGAGTTTCAGTTGCAGGAGTTCGGTGAAAAAAATTGAGGTAAAATCTAGTTTTTTGTTATTTAAACTGGTTTTTTTACTGTAAATATAGATTCAGCACCTTAAAAAAACACTAGGACACTTCGATTGTGCAAGTTAAACATCGAAAAGTAGAACCATACTACAAACCTTGGTCTTTGTGTCAGAGACTACTCTTTTATTTTCCACACATTCTACTTAATAGGACTCTTAAATTGTCCATTAGAATCCAGGAAGGGGGAGCAGAGTGGTGACACTTGTACTAGTGAAGCCTGTTACACTCCATATACCACCAACACGACACTCCATATTCCAGAAGCAAAGAATGTGGAATCCTGAACTCTTTGTGATCTCTCTTCCAAATTTTCTTAAGTGATTGTGCATATGTATACAATCTTCATTTCCCACATCAACAATATTAATAACACCAACACGACAATATGCAACGTAAAACCCACAGCCACTTTTTTTAGATAAAATAACTCGAATCTTATCGATATGATGGAATACTTTAATATATTATTGTCAACTATGTTTCCAGAACATGTCAGTAATTAAAGGAAATGTATCCACCCCAATCAATAATATATATCAATGCTCATAAAATATAAAAATGTTTGATCCTGAACTATAAGATCTACAACACGAATATGATTTAGAATATGTCCCTCAGTTATTGTCTTCAAAATTAAAGGAAGAGTTGACAACTCCACTTGTGGTAGATCTCTTACTTCAAAGCTATTTCCTTCTTACAATGCATCATCATTAGCCTGAGATGCATGAGACCGCTACATCTCATTATTAATTGGATGTAGTTCACCATCCACAACACTGCTCCATATCATTATTAATTAGATGTGTTGCACCATCCATAGCACCAACATTTGGGAGATTAATAATATATCAACGCACATATTATAATGCTCCATACGGCAAGATCTTGATGGATTCTTGCAGCTTGACACTGCCGATGGAGATTCAAGGCACATACGATGGTGTCGACTCAACCGATTCTTACTTTTGTTGAAATTCAAACATGAACCAGGTAGAGTTAAGTGAATCAATAGTAGTAGCAGCAATGAAGGGCGTGCAGAGCATGCAAGCATGGCGATGGAAGAGAATAACCATAGTAGCAAAAACATTGTCAACATCAATTCTATTAGTGACAATGTAATGTTGACTCTTGTTTTCGGCTCTCAATATACCCATTTGATTACTCACTGAATCCGACAGCTTGTTGTATGGTTTTTGTGTCTCTTGGGCACTTCACCCTTGTTGGCAATGATCTGACACTTCAATATATTTTTTTCACGCCATTATTCATATGTAGAAAACTGAGAAGTAACGTTATTTCTATACATATGAAACACATAGGAATCCCCAGCATTATAATGCTCAAAATTTCCACTCATGACCCATGCCATTAATCAAATTCTTATATGTTGGAATAGGTTCCCCTAAAAGCTGCGAATTTTGTATAATTTTGTATATTTTTTGTATTATTTAGTCTAGCATAGGGGGTTTGGGGTGGGTCAAAGCTCTGAATGCAATGTAATGGGTCAAGGGTAAACCAAGAGTCCGCAAACCATGGTTTTCGAACCATTGGAAGCATAGGCTAAGTCGATATAAATAGATGAACCTTTTTTAGTCTTAAGGCAGGAAATAATTAAGTCTGATGCTAAGTGTGAATTGTTAGATCTGTTGTTGGTCATTAGGGTAAGGACTTCTGCTGGCTGTGTGCAGACCCTGTTGGCTGTGTGCACAAGCTGTGTCAGATTGTATTGAGTTTTGGATACTAATATATGTGGATATGGTTAAATTATTTCTCTATTATCCGATCTAAGGTATTCCTGTTGATGCAAACTATTGGATCTATGATCAATACTGTTGGTTATCTATTTATGCTACGAATTTTCTATTTTATGGTATAACTATACTCTGTTGATGATTTGTTATGATGATATGTGCTGATTATTGTTGATATGCATGTGGATGCGGAGTTATTAACTAGGTCTGTGCATGAAAATAGCTCTGTATATTGCGGTTATACTGTTAACTATCCTGCGAATAGATATGTCTGGTACGAACCCGATAAGTTGCGAACATGGATCTGCTTAACTTACCTACTCTCTCTCAAGGTGCAGAAACCTCGTTCTAGCACCCTCCCATACTGCTTCGGGTGAGACTTTGGCCTGCACAAGCAGGTCACTGTCGAAAGGGCCAATAGTATAGGGGTTTGTTGGAAAACCTTCACCTCTGAACCTGGGTCAGGACCCCTTGAGCCAACAAATGGTTCTATTGCTGGGACCAAGAGCATTTTGAGAGAGGCATCGGGTAATGCCAAGGGAACATTGGAGACCTAAGAAGAAAGAAATTGAAGAGTGATTCGAAAAGTAGGTTCAGGAGAGAAAATATGAAGGGAGAGATACAAATTTGCGTGGGCTTGCGCAAATTGAATGATGGTTGCATGCATGATCCCTTTCCTACGTTGTTCTCAGAAGAAATTATTGGTAGCGTAGGAGGACAGGAAGCGTACTCATTCACGGATGGGTTCTCAGGGTACCATCAGATCAAAATCTCACCTGAAGATTGTAGCAAGACTACCTTTGCCACTGAATGGGGCTCCTTATAGTATACAATGATGTCATTTGAACTCAATAATGCCCCTGCTATCTTTTCATGAGTAGTAGTCGCAATGTTCAAAGAGTTCATCCACAAATTTCTGGAAGTTTACTTTGATTATTGGACTGTCTTCGGCTTAGTAAAGAAGCATGTTTTGAACCTATGCATGATGTTGGATTCCTGTAGGAAGCACTAGATTTCCCTTAATATCAAGAAGTGTATCTGCTGCATACCCTTCGGAATCTTTCTTGGAAATATAGTGTGCCGACAAGGGTTGATGGTTGACCCTGCGAAAGTTGCAGTGGTCATAAATCTAGCAGTACCTACAACTGAGAAGAATTTGTGTTCGATCCTCGGACACACGGGCTACTACAGGAAGTTCATTCAGGGGTACGCACTGATCACAAAGCCTATGGAAAATCTGCTTAAGAAGGATGTTTCATTTTTTTGGGATGACGAGTGTCAGAAGAGCTTCGAGCTACTCAAAGAAAAGATGGTCTTTGCACCTATCCTCATTTTTCTTGATTGGGCGAAGGTGTTCCATGTTCACGTCGATGCCTCAGGAATCGCCCTAGGAGCGGTCCTTACGCAGCCTGGAGATAGAGACATTAATCATCCAGTTGCATTTTCCAGTAGGAAACTCTCTAGTGTAGAGCGCAACTACTCTACCATGGAACGGGAGGGCCTGGCGATGGTCTATGCATTACAGAAATATTGGCACTATCTGTTAGGAGGACACTTAAAAATGTTTACATATCATTTGGCTTTGAAGTACCTAGTGAATAAGCCTATGTTGGGGGGGGGGGGGGAATCTGCCAATGGCTACTGCTGTTTCAGGAATACGACTTTGAGATCATTTTCAAGCCAGGGAAGTTGAATGTTGGGCCAGATCATTTGTCCCAAATTGAGACTGGAGAGGAACCAACCAACCTGGAAGAAGGATTGCCTGATGCACAGCTATTTTCTATTAAGGTAGTTGATGCACACTTCGCTGACATCATTCAGTTCCTCACTACATGCATGGCACCCGCGAAGTTCTCAGTGCAACAGAAGAAAGAGTTAGTAACCCGCACTACGGATTTTACCATCATCATAGGTCATCTATATAAGATGGGAGCATATGAAGTGTTGTGAATGTACATTTTGGAACATGAACGACATGCTATCTTGGTAGAAGCCCACAATGGGGTAGCAGGAGGTCACTACACAGTGAAAGCAACGGTGCATAAGATCTTAAGAGCTAGATTATGGTGGCCTACCCTGTATAGTGACTCTCATGACTATTGTAAGGCCTGTGATACATTCCAATGAACTGGAAATCCATCCCGCAGGGATGAAATTCCCCTTCAACCGCAAATGGCCCTGCAAGCATTTTACAAATGGGCCATCGATTTTGTATGACCTATCTACCCACCTGGAAAGAAGACAGGTGCGCGTTACATTATAACTGCTACTGATTATGTAACTAGGTGGGCTGAAGCACAAGCGGTAAAGGATTACACTTCAGATACCGCTGCACACTTCATCTTTGAGCAGATTCTGACTAGATTTGGATGTCCAAAAATCCTGATGAGCGATAGAGGTACACACTTTGTCAATGAAACAATATAGGCCTTGACAGAAGAATTTCATATACATCATGTGAAAATCACTCTGTATCATCCTCATGAAAACAGAGCACTCGAAGCTTTTAATAAAGTCTTGGATCATGCACTGACCAAGGTCTGTAACACTGATTGCAGTGACTGGGACGTGCGCATTCCATCTGTTCTTTGGGCCTACCGAACCACCTGTAAGAATTTGACAGGGAAAACACTGTTTCAAATGGTTTATGGAAAGGAGGCCATTATGCCCATGGAATACATTGTTCCTAGCCTGCGCATCACAGCCTTTATGAATATGGTGGAGCCTGATATCATGAAGGAGCAGTTAGCGGAACTTGTGGCTTTGGAGGAAGATCGCTTCATTGATAATTTCCATCAATAGATGCATAAGGTTCGAGATAAGGCATGGAATGATCGACATATTTGACAAAAGACCTTTACGGAGGGAGAACTAGTGCTACTGTATGATAGCCAGTTTGCGAAACACCCGGGGAAGTTCCGACAACACTGGCTAGGGCCCTATGCCGTTAAAGAAATCACAAACGGCAGATCTATTCGATTAGCCACCCTGCGTGGTGATATTCTACTTGGCTATATCACTATCGGATAAAATGACTATATGGCCAAAGTAGCTATTTAAAATGGGCTACGCCCACCAAGGAAGGTAAGAACGGAAGGTACCATGATATGCGAAGGGCGTGGCCACCGAATTCGATGACCAGAGGGATGTGCGGGAGGCACGGGAGAATGTTCAGAGCACAGAAGGCGTGTTGGAAGCATGGAGGTGTGCTGGGAGCACAGGAGGTCTGATGGGAGCATAGGACTGTGGTGGGCACACAGGAGGTGCAAAAACTAGTTTTTGGCACAGTAAAATTGTGTAAAAAGAAAAATTTACCATTAATAGGAGCCGACGGTTGGCATTTAATGAGGTGATTTCTGGAGATTTTTTACCTTGTACTTAATGGTAAGTTCCATGTGAATTTTACCCAACCGTTGTTCAATCGCAAAGGCTATAAAACTTGGAGGATATATCAGACAAGGGTTCTGTATCACTTGAATAACTTGTACTTGACAATTTTGTTCTTTGTATGATTTTGTGTCTTTTATGTTTTATTGATGTTTGAGCGCGCTTCCCCCTCAGACAACAGCCATCCCAAGTTTGTTTTTCACGCCATAATGACGGCCACTAATTTTTTTGAGCCCTCAGAACCAGTGACCTTGGCAGAAGAAGAAACCGAGGAAGTAGTGGAGATTGAGTCTGAGGTCGAAGAGGTTATCTCCACGCCGAGCCCAACCAAGAAGAAGGGAAAGGAAAAAGCTCAAGGTTCAGGAAAACCTACGAAATGGGTTGGGGTGAAGCCCTGTACCTCCCCAAGAAATGTAAAATCTTTGTGTGCGATGCCCTAGGCATGCTCTACTCAGGAAGAGGCCCAGGTCACCACACCAATCAATTGGTTACCACCCTTTGTTCGCCCACGCAGGCCCTCGACACGCACGCCAAACGACCTTGACAACCTGATCACCTACCTGTAGATGTCGCTGACCCCGACAGAATTCCCCGTCATTGGAAAACCTTTTGGAAGGCTTCACGAGATAAAATTTTATGATCATGAATTGGCCAATTTGGAGGCCTTCCTTGAGTTGGCACCCGAGTTATACCTTGACAGAGTTCGAGAAGACGATGGGATAAATATTATCCCCATGTGCTGGGTGCGTGGATTGGTCGGGTCCGGGCTCTTGAACCTGCTAAGGATGCCACACTTTGGCCACTACAACATCACGGATCGTCTAGCACGTTAGTTGCTCACCCTGGTTCATGATGGCTGCCTATGGATCCAGGATTGAATCCCCATCAATGTTGCGCTCATTCATCGAATTACTGGTCTTCCCATGAAAGGACCAAACCCCCTAGAGCGCGTTGGCAAGAAGTATGAAGGGGATACTCTTGAATACGTGTGCAAAACCTACCATGTGGAGAATAATACTCGAGGTTTCATAATAAAGTCCATCAGTGACCTTGGTATGCAGTTGGGTACCATGTTGTTGGCATGCAAGATGATGCGAAAATTCCAGGTCACTACCGTCCCTGCACATGTGATTCAATTGGCAGGCCTATGTGAGAAGGGGGTCTGCTTCAATTGGGCCCAATACTTGTGCAATGATTTTTTAGCCAATGTCCGAGAATCCCAGGAGCAGGGCTGAGCCTTTTGTTATTCCTGGTTGCTGTTCCTCATTAAGTTGGTCATCTAGGAAGCACCTGAGGAATAAGTCCTCCCTGAACTCACCCAAGAGATCTGCTAAGGGGCTCGATACACAAACTTGTGGGACTCAAAGGATGCGTAGTGAATCAAGAACAATCAGGTATTCTAAGTATTGTTTCAGAGTGGGCTTGCTGCAGCCATCAACTCTGGGCCACGTCTGTCGCCAGTTATCTATGATAAATACAAAATCATCGCCGCATTCTAGGTGACTATGCACAACGTTCAAAATCGAGGCCACAAGGATTCTGCATGGATTTCGCTCCCTTATATGGTTGCAGATGAAGAAATTGTCAATGTAATTGTGCTATGGCCTCCTCACTGGAAGCTTGGCTTCAAAATAGGCACGAAGGGCACCGAAGGAACCAGCACAATGAAAATGATCTCGCCGGACATCACAAAGGATACTGGAGGACCAAGCAAGAGCACGAGGAAGGGCGCTTGAGTTGCATCACAGAAGGGTTTGCAACCCAGTCAGAGTATAGGAAAGGGCACCGAAGCTGCATCATAGAAGGATTCGTAGCCCGGTAAGAGTACGGGGAAGGGCGGGGATGTCGTAACACAGAAGGATGCATAGCAGGACCTCGGGACCGAAGGTCAGGAGGTGGGAGGTATTGATTCCACCCGAGGCATGAAGCGGATGGGTGAGCCTGTCAAGGGGTCGCACAAGAAAAAATGCACCATCTGACCCGAACAAGGTACATGAGTTACACTGACCGAAGATAATCTGGAGCAGATTGCAGATGTGGTCACCTTGGCAGCAGAAGACAAATGGCTAGCTCTCGAGGAGCAGTAAAAGGTTGCAGTTGATACACTTCAGGCAGGGATCCGAGCTTTGCAGCTCCAAGCAGATACCTTGCAGACCAGCATAACCCAGGCGAGGTCACACCCTGCAACCACTAGCGTAGTCATGGTTACAGCCGAAATTCATCCTTGTCTGCTGCCTGGTGCAACCCTCATAATGAGTTCCCTTGTCTTAGGTGCACAAGTCCATGCTTGTGTAGGAGTGTAGTTAGATCTAGCTCGGCTACCTCATGAGTAATTGCAGCTGCTCCACACTACGCTCTTTGAAGAAATCCAACATCAGGATCGCCAAGTACACCATCATCTCAACGTAGCCAAGCAAATGATAGAAGAAAAAGTTGCTGAAGTATCTCAGGCCCAGGCTGCATGCACCCTTGCCACCGTGCATCAAACAGAGCTAGAACATTTAATTAGTAGACTTTGCGCGGATGTTATAGATGAAATACCAGCCACGGCTACCCCCCAGGCCAAGATTGAGGGGTTGGTCACAGTATTAAAAGCCTCAATAACGGAGATCCAAGTAGTCAAAACATAGATGGAATAATAGATCGCAGACTTGCAAGCCAAGTTGCAGCCAGAAACACCACCAGAGGTGCGGGCCCAGCGAGCTGCTCTGGTAACCATAGCCATAAATTTGATTACCAGACAGATTACCCAAGGTGCCCAATTGCTAGATACTGCCATGTAGTTATGGACAAAAGTACAACGCAACCTGATCCTGCGTGAAATCAACTAGGACCTGTGACAAAATGAAGAAGTGTTCAAGCAGATCGAAGCCACGATGCCTACTCTGGTTCCTAGTCAACGATTAGCATGACTGCGCAATAGCCATTCCCTTTGGGATGATATCGATGAACTTCGCCAGAAGAAGAAGACTCTCAGTGACTGTCTTAAGCCATGGGCCGATGAAGCCCTCAAGCTCTCCGAGGATATTGATGTCACTATGAAGCAATTGAACCAAACTCTGGAGAGCGTCACCGCTACAAAAAAGGGACCGACTTCCCAGAAGCTAGTGGATATTTCTCAGAACGCTACTTCTCAGAGTGAAGGAGTGCTACCCCCACTGGTCGAGGCGATCAAACTACTACAGGCACAGGTGGAGACCCCCACCATCACAGTGACTCGGGACAAGTCACAAGATTGTGTTGGGGGACTGTTGGAACAAGATCCCCTAAAAGCTGCAAATTTTGTATAATTTGGTATATTTTTTATATTATTTAGTCTAGCGTAGGGTTTTTGGGGTGGGTCAAAGCCCCGAATGCAATGTAATGGGTCAAGGGTAGACCAAGAGTCTGCAAACCATGGTTTGCGGACCATTGGAAGCGTAGGCTAAGTCGATATAAATAGATAAACCTTTTTGAGTCTTAAGGTAGGAAAGAATTAAGTCTGATGCTAAGTGCGAATTATTAGATCTGTTTTTAGTCATTAGGGTAAGGACTACTACTGGCTGTGAGCACGGAGATCCTCAGTCCTGCTGTGTGCGGACCTTGCTGGCTGTGTGTGCAGGCTGTGTCAGATTGTATTGAGTTTTGGATACTAATATATGTGGATATGGTTGAAGTATTCCTATGTTATCTGATCTAAGGTATTCCTGTTGATGCGAACTATTGGATCTATTAAGAATATTGTTGGCTATCTGTTTAAGTTGTGAATATGTCTAGGTTATGGTATAATTGTACTATGTTGATGATGTGTTATGATGATATGTGTTGATTACTGTCGATACGCATGTGGATGCGGCGTTATTAACTAGGTATGTGCATGAAAATAGCTTTGTATATTGTGATTATATTGTTAACTATCCTGTGAATAAATTTGTCTGGTACGAACCCGATAAGTTGTGAACGTGGATCTGCTTAACTTACCTACTCTCTCTTAGGGTGCAGAAACCTGGTTCCATCACCCTCCCATACTGCTTTGGGTGAGACTTTGGCCTGCGCACACTGGTCACTGCCGAAAGGGCCAATAGTATAGGGGTTTGTTGGTGAACCTTCACCTCTGAACCTGGGTCAGGACCCCTCGAGCCAACATTATACGTTATGTGCACCCCTCCTCTAATCGTTTCTCTGAGTCTTATGCCACAAATTTTCTTATATTCATGAGTTGAATGATATTCCTTGGCTACAAGAATTCATCAATGTCCACATACGGACATATAACGCATTGAATTCTCTGTCACTGTGCTCTTTTTTCCTTTGTTTAGTCGACTTGCTTGATGTGCATAATGCCCAATATATTTGGCTCTGTTTTGGCTTTTATGTAAGACATAGTATTTTTTGTTATCTATTGTCTTCCTCATAATTTAAAATAATGTCTATGCTAAATAAAATTATGAATTAAAAATGGTATCAACTGCGCCACTTCAGAGTATAGCCATATTCTCTCAATCCTGTCAAAATGCCAAATTTTATCCAATCATAGGTGTAAGTAATGCATGTCATTGCAATATCATTCATACCAACATCCTATGCATTGTCTCTGCATTTTTTCATTGCCAAACTGTTGAGTGTAATTCATCAATTTTGTTTGATTTTAATCATATTTATTTCTTTGTTGCACTTGCACATGGCTGCTTCGTGGTGGCCCATCTCCAATTTTTCATCCTTCATAATATTTATCTGAAACATCAATATATGCATCTAGAATTTTTATTGTCTCCATAACCCTCTCTACAACTAAGTGGAACATGTCCTGTAATGTTGGTTGCACTCCACGTTTGATTTTAAATTAGAGGGAATAGTAATGTCTACCATGCTGACTCCACATGTTACACGCTTCTACAAATCTTCACACAACTCCCTTATAGTTTGTATTATAAGAATTGTTATATTTTTCATAATATTTTCTAGAATTAGCTTACAAGAGATACTTCCAAACTTTGAATTCCCAAAGTCACATCTAAATCATCTTCTCGTCCACAATTCTACCACTTCATGGCCTTTGTGTAAATTTAAATATCGGGTTATGCATAAGCCAAAATTGCTTGTGGGGATGCATGTAAGGCATGAGAAAACATCCTGTAGCACCCTCTTCCCACATATACCTAATTAACTGGCCAACCGAGGTAAAAATGTGACTAGAGGCTACTAATACAAGATTCAACCTCCTAGATGACCTTGAGGAAGTGGAACTAATGGAAACCTGACCAAAAAAACCTTACATAGCATCAAAAACATCCCAAGGAGGTATCCCAACCTTTCATGCCTCTTTCCCCTGTGTTAGCCTGACCTTTTAACCACTTTTAGCCATATCTGAAAGCATGAAACTACATGTGAGAAGACATGAGGCTATAGCCACAGGCACAACACAACAAGCTTGTGGGTAGCACCCCAATTACTCAGTTATGTGCCTACAACTCTGGGATTTGTGCCACCTTTTTAGGCCCAGAGCCCCAGTCACTACCCAAAACTTCATGAAAACTTAAGGGATGATAAATAACAATAGGAAAATGATATGGAAGCAATCACATCAATACAAAATCATTTGGACCCCTCTTAGCCATGACAGAAATTTTTTAAAACATGTCACAAACATTAAATCTACATGTGTAAACAAAATATTTAAGCATAGGGGTCTCTTACTTATCTAAAAATCGCTAAGAAGCATTGATCCCCTACATCATAAGCTTCAATACAATCTATTTGGCCATAGATACATTTTTTATTCATTTATAGGTAAAAACATTGATAGAACCATACATCATCACTGATAGAATACATGCTTAGAACCATCATAATAACAATAAAAATAAAATGGATACAACAACAATAAAAACCATAAACCAGTACATTTTCATACCAAATACCAAAGGAATGAGATATTGATTACTGAATGTAAAAAACCAATAGGAGATGGGACTTCCACTTTCCACCCAACCATAGATTGGCTGAGCCAAGTCTCACTCTACTCAATCACCCCCGATCCATATTCCAAGCTTGAATGTGGGATCTCATAAAACACATTAATCACAATCAATCCAGATCTTCCAGAGGCCAAACCACCTCAACTCTCAAATAGTGATTCCACCTCATGGCTGGACATCACAGCCATCACAAATTGGTCTCTATCCATGTTGTTCCAGGGCTTCCAGGACTATTAACTCAACCCCAAATTTTACAGGGCTTCCAGAGTGTTTTTCCAACCAGAGTTTCCAAGACTAGTAACTCAACCCACCTAGGGCTTCCAGAGTGTTTGTCCAACCAAGGCTTCCAGGACTAGTATCTCAACCCATAGTTGTCTGTCGGGCTTCCAGAGCATTTGTCCAACCAAGGCTTCCAAGAACTAATAACTCAACCCAATAGCTAAAGGAATCATGAGAACCAACTAGAAAACAATCAATGGAAATAAACCCACAACACCATGGTTATCAATGAAATGGAAAGGCTAGGAAAATCCACATGCATACACCATGCATGCCAAAACTAGTGAGGAAAACATAGATGCAACTTGGCACTTGCAACCGAAACCCATTATAGTTGTTGATATCGATGTTCACATGCTCTTTTCTTCTCTTCATTTGCCTTCTTGCTCCAATCACCAAGTATCCACACTCTCCAAGAGTGCTTCAAGAAAACTCTAAGTAACCAAGAGTAAGTGAGAGAGAGAGAGAGAGAGAGAGAGAGAGAGAGAGAGAATAATGAGAGAGTTCCAAAAATGCATTGACCAAAGCTTAATAAAAATCTTCCCAACTGATCCTCAAAAGCCTTTTTATCAATGAGACCTCTATTTCATTCATTTTCCTTTATGTTCCTTCAATTTCCTCCTGACATGAAACCTGTGACCTTTTACCTTCCTTTTCTCCTATTTTCCATTGTTTTCATAAATAATTGTGCCAAAAAATACTTTTTGTCTCTTTCATGCCTTAGCCATAGCCTTTTCCAATTTTGTTAGACATAATAAACCATGTGAACACCCGCACTATAATTTTTTTCCCAACATTCGGCATGGAATACGTGTCCCATCAACTGTGGTCGTATATATTTCTTACATGGATTTTTACCAGGGTTGTTAAAGAACCCTCCCCCTTGGGGGAACACTGTCCTTGGTGTTCAATACCACCTACAAACCAGCAAACATCTAAAAACAAAACATACTGCCTATGGATCTTTATAGGATAGCTCGTTGTAGTATTTACAATGATCATTGTTGAAAACATGAAAAACATATTTTTTACTGGAGCTTTATAACATAGCTCATTATGGTATTTGCAATAACAACCACATTTTATTCAGCCATAAAATAATCATAATGTCTATGGAGCTTTATAAATCCAGCTCAATACAATATTTACAATAATATAGACATATAAACAAATACACGTTTTCTCTACTAGCATATAAAAGGATATGCTACCTATATCAACAACAAGGGAATCCAGAGGCTCACACCTCCACCCTCAAAGTAATACCAAGATTCACCTCCTTCCTAGGAAGTCTAGAATCCACTACCAAATTCAAAGCTACGTCTAATGTCCTATGTTACAATCCTGCCCTACGGTACCCTCAGTGAACAGTTACTAGGTCATTGTTCTAGGGCGCACTCCAAATGTGCATTGATTCCATATGTAAATGATAATGACCAAAACAAATCCATCCCTGACCTTTCCTTCCCTGCTACACAGTCCATCGAGAAATCCGGTCATCCCCTTCCGTGCATCTAGTCACCTTCCAATTTCTGCTGGAACCCCCATCTCGGGCAGTGCCTCCCTTGGAAAATCTTCCTCGCATCAGAATATACAAAAACCAAGGCATGTCCCTAGCTCAAAACCATCATACCGGTCATAGCATGCTCATGGAAAAAAATGGACACTATTGGGTACCATTGTCCCACAATGGCCATACTCCTGGTGTCATTACCAACAGACGGTTGCATGTTCCCATTCCATTTTAGTGTTGTTGCTAATTCTTGCAATCAGTTTCAACCACCCAACTGGGCATTGCATGATTTCTTGTATGAAGCACATAACTGCCATTAGATTCAAAATAAATTGACATAAATTCACATCATACCTCATTGGTAGCTCGTCAATAAGGTATAATTTCAACTCTATTCACTTCCTTTCATAACAAGTCAAACTAGTTATTTGATCAAATTTCATAATGTATAAAAATATCACATATGTTTAGCTCAAAACACAACCATCATAGGTCAAAATCATGAATCACTTGAAATCAACATAAATCATAATCATAAATCACATGTAATCATCATAAGTCAGAATCATAGATCACATGCATAATAGATCTGAAATAAAATATCAATACTTATCCTTCATTTGTCCTTACTTTTCCCTTTATTCTTTCTATACCCACACACACAATGTACAACACGTACATCCACACAAGGCATACAACACCACACAATACATACATCCACACCCATTGTACAACACAACACAATACATATAGTTACCCCCGGTGTACAACACACTACATGTACATACACTTACACCTACACCCAGTGTAGAATACGACACAATACATATGCCTACACCAATATACAACACAATGAATACACATGTCATGATACCGCGACTACACCATGCACATATATAGTACCGCATGCTTGTAACACAGCATGTACGACATGCACACAATACCACATGTATACCAATACCATATGCAAAACATGTACACACTACCACCTATACACAATAATACATGCACAACATGTGAACAACATCACATGCACACGACACCACCTACACCACGTGTACACAACACCAAATTTACATCACACCACTTGTACAGTGTGCACAATACCAAATGTACACAGCACCACATGCACAATATGTACATGACACCACATGTACACAGTGCCACGTTCACGGCATATACACAGAATCGCCTACACACAGCACCACATGTACAACATGTACATAGCACCACATGTACACATCACCAAGTGTACAGTCATGCACCCAACACCATATGTACATAGCACCATATGTATGACACATACACAACACCATATCTACATAGAATTTCATATACAACATACACATAGCACCATACGTACAAAACACTACATATCCAACATGCGCACAACACCCTATGCTCACAACCACATATCCAACATGTGCACAATACGGTATGTACACATTGTTGCATATCCAACATGTACATAGCACCGTCTATACCTAGCACTTCGTATGAAATATATACACCACACCATATATATACAACTTCATATGTACACAACACTACATATGTTACATGTACACATCACCATAGGTACAATCACTGTATATACAACATGTGCAATATATACACAACAGTAGTATTTCACATCCATAGACCACACATTAACCCCACGAGCAACCTTGCTTCTAGTGGCTCTCCACTATCCATGCTTATCCTAGCATGTTGCAGATCACACTACTTTCACTTAGTTGATGTACCCCTCAACATTACTTGTCCATCACATAATCATAGGCATAGTACAAGCATATAATATCAATTCATTTCCACATGATACTTACCTCATAGATGTGTCATGGTTACTCTTCCCATCTGATTCCTCATAAGACCAAGAACCTCTCCATGCCATTCACCTGCATAATAAATCACTCCTCCACAAGAATGATCCTTGTAAACCATGTCATACAGTGAAATAGATACATGCATACATACATATATATAATCATTAGCATAAAAAAACCATGATATTATCAGACAACAACATACATACACACATATATACATAAAAACATTAGAATAAAACAACATGATCCATGATGACCCCATCAGACATGACATGCTTACATACATACATTCATACATATATAAACACCAACATAACCATGATCACAACATAATTACTAGATAACATAAGGTCAAGGTTAAGAGAATGACCATTATCTATGCACAACATTGAGAACCAAAGTTCCCAACTTAGTCAAGGCATATAACACCTCAGATCCATTCACTTTACCTTTTGTGTTACATTTCTCGTGATTGTTCTATCACCGTCCATTTACCTCAATGGACCCAACTAGTCCAACCATCTATCATATCCTTACCTTCTGTTGCGCTTACTCATGCACCGAGCTTCATTCGAGCCTTACATCAACTATTGGATTTCATTAAGCTCTTCTCGATCTCCATTATTTTTCCTCTTTCCCAACCAATTCCCAAGACTCTCAAAGTACAAAAGTAAAGAACAAGAGTAAGCAAGATGAATACCATGAAAAAACAAAAGCAATACGACACCGCAAAAAATTGGCATGATCATGCACTAGATGAAATCAAGACCGCAAATCAAGTGCAACAAATCACAAAAGACCAAAAGCACAATACTAGCAAAAAAAACCATGACTCAATCCCCATGGTTCCCAATACTTCCAAAGGAAAAATCAACCTAAGCCTTCTTCAAGATCTCACGACAGTCCCTTTGCCATGCAATCCCCTGCATGATACTTTCATAAACACATAATTGTCAGTGCATAAATAAACATAACAACAAGCTAGTTATCTTACCTTGTTGTGCCAATCACGTTTCCTTGTAACTAAACACACACATGTCATCCATATGTATCAACATCAAGACAACATATCTATCAATTCGAAATCAACATTTACCAATACTAACCACCATGTCATAATAAAAAATCAAATCACATTCATCGGTCATAATGCATAATGCTCCAACTATCACCTACTTACACTAAAGTATATACTGTATATCCTAGTACATAATGCATTAGCACAACCATATTAAACAAAATCATTCCTTCGTGCAGTCTTTCAGTCACATATTCATATCATGCAATTAATAAAACATTCAAAATACATATAGACGACATAATAAATATTCAAGAACCAAGTAGATAACATAAGAAAACTCATACCTTAATGCATCTGAGGGGATGCTATCTTGTATGCACAAACACTCTAGTTAGCATGATATAGATTCACAACACATCAGCTCAAACACACATAATATCATGATATTCATAACAGTAACTAGATAACATGTTCACATCATAAGCTCATAAAAAATTGGTACTCATGCATAACAATCACATATACACACTCAGTCTATATTAGTACAATAAAATATCGCAACTAAGTCGAATCATACCTTAATGTCATAACCCTAACCATCTACCTAAACCAATCCAATTTAGCATGATACATATAAAATAAAGATATTAATGCTATAACAATAATCATCAATTTAACGAATATATAACAAGAATAATTTATCTTATAACATGTTCATCAACAAAATATAACATAATCATTGAGCTAAATACAAGTTAACATATAACATATTCATAAAATGGATACAACATAGTCATCAAGTTAATACCATGCTTGACTAACCAACGCATGAAAATATGATCACACTAATTAACTAACATTTATCATGTATGTAACCATAAAATAAATAGAATGAAATGCATAAACATAACCATAATTCATATAACTACATTTATCAACTGCCATTTATCACATATGTAACCATAATAATAATAGAATGACAAACATATAAGTAACCCTAATGCTTACAACAATCGTGAGTCACATACCTTCATGCCAAGCATACAACTTGTATGAAGATTTTATCTTACCCCACAGTCCATTGTCGCAACTTCACTTTAATTATTTTCACCTCCTACTCTATCTCAACCGATACATTAGCATCATAACATAACAATATTATTATGATGACCTAATTGCATACAATGACCTTATGCAAAACAACCTCAATCAAATAAATTCGAACTTGACCATATGCACCCACTTGACATGTATAGCCAATCATGAATGACCATTGCATGTTCAACCTATGACATCACACAAGAAAGCATACATGAATAACATCAAAGCATGACCAATATGTAACCCTAGTGTTGGAGCAAGGTCCCCTAAGACTGAATTTTGATATATTTTTGTAAATATTTTGTAAGTTTAGTCGTGCGCAAAAAAATTCAAGGGGATTTGGAGCGGGTCAAAGCCCCTCATGAGTTGTAATGGGTCAAAAGGGTAGAAATAGGGTTCGCAAATCACGGTTTGCAGACCTTAGATGAGCGCAGGCTAAAAGTATAAATAGGAGTCTAGATCGAGTCAATAGAGAGTAGTAATGTTGACGATATAGATCTCATTGTATTTTAGTACTTTGGTGAATTGTCTGGGTTATAAGGGTCCTGCTCACTGTGTGCGCGAAGACCTTAGTCTTGTTGTGTGCGGACCCCGCTGGCTGTGTGCACGGGCTCCTGATCCAGGTTTGAAGTTAAGGTTAACCAACAAAATCCTCTTACTACTGGCCCTTTTGGTAGTGACCTACTTGCGCAAGTCAAAGTCTCACCCGAAGCAGTATGGGGGGGTGTTGGAAGCAAGTTTCCACACCCTGAGAGAGATCTAAAATGATGTGGGTGTCCTCAGATCTAAAATAATTGTGATAAAAACTTCGCAAAAAAATCCCTAACAACGCAGATTTAGGTCAATTATACAGAGTATATTACGCACGCGCTAAAACAGAGTCCACATTCCATGTAATAATCCTCAATATATGTTCTTAAAGCTCAATAATAATAGATCCATTCATTTAGAATTCATCTAAAGCAGAAAAAGGTTGCGCAATTAATGTGAATATAGATAACACAGTAACCATAAATAAGATTCAAAAAATGATCGTAAATAAAATAATAGATGCATTTAGTACTCAAATTTCATCCAAAACAATTCTTCATTCATCAACAATTCAAATCTCCCTTACAACACCTTCAGTTTACCCACGCACATAGCTAGCGAGGTCTGCACACAGCAGGACTAAGGTCTTCACGCACACAGCCAGCAGGAGCCTTCTAACCCAGACAATTCGCCAAAGTACCAAAATACAATTAGATCTCTATCATCAACATTACTACTCTCTATAGACTCGATCTAGACTCCTATTTATACTTTTATCTTGCCTTCATCTAAGGTCTGAAAACCGTGGTTTATGGCCCTAGTTCTACCCACTTGACCCATTACAACTCATGAGGAGCTTTGACCTGCGCCAAAGCCCCTTGATTTGTGTTGCGCATGACTAAACTTACAATATGTAAAAATATGTAATCAAGTGTGCACAAAAATACACAAACATGAGCAACACATAACCAGTCAACACTAATGACAACATGTTGACAACCACACCATCAACACTTCCATGGTGATACCACTGCCACCATGGCCAACACAACACGGATGCAAAAAGCACATATAGACCACAAGAATACTAAACATATATGCAACCAATATAAATGCATGATCAACACACTGGCCATCCATTCTGAGGGTTGAACCATGCTTTGGTACCACTCTATAACTCCCTCTTCCCACATCTACCCAAGTAACCAGCCAATCGAGGTAAACATGTGACGAGATGCTACTAATAAGAGATTCAACCTCCTATATTACCTTGAGGAAGTGGAATCGATGAAAACCTGACCCAAAAAACTATACATAACATCAACAACATCCCCAGGAGGTATCCCAACCCTTCAAACCTCTTACCCCTAGGTTAGAATTACTTTTTGACCATTTTGATCCTTAGCCACATGCATGACATTGCGGCCATAGGGACAACACAACAAGCTTGTGGCTAGGGCCCCAATTACTTAGTTTTTTTCCTCCAACTTCGGGATTTGAGCAACCTTTTTAGGCCCATAGCCCCTGTCATTTCCCATAACTTCATGAAAACTTTAGGGATTATAAATAACAATACGAATGATACGGAAGCAACAACTTCAAAAAAAACTCATCTAGACCCCTCCTATCCATGACAGGAACTTTGTCAAACATGTCACAAACATTCAATCTAGAGGTGTAAACAACATATTTAAACGTAGGGTATCTTACTTATCTGAGAATCGCTAAGAAGAATTTCTCCCCTACATCATAAGATACAATAAAATATTTTTTACCATAGATACATTGTGTATTCATTTATAGGTAAAAACATGGATAGAACCATACATCATCACTGATCGAATACGTGCTTATAACCAACATAATAAAAATATAAATAAAATGGATACAACAACAATAAAATCCATACATTAACCAATACATTTTCATACCAAATACCAAATGAATGATCTCTTGATTACTGAATGTAAAAAACCAACTGGAGATGGGACTTCCACAATCCACCTGACCACATATTGGTTGAGCCAAGTCTCACTTCATCCAATCACCCCCGTGCCATATTCCAAGCATGAATGTGGGACCTCATAAAACACATCAATCACAATCAATCCCAGGATTGTAGAGGCCAAACCACCTTAACCCTCAACCAATGATTCTACCTCACGGTCGGACATCACAACCATCATGGATTGGTCTCTATACAAGTTTTTCCAGGGCTCAAAATTGTTTGTTCCAACCAGAGCTTCCAGGAATAGTAACCCAACCCAAACTATTACAGGGTGTCCAGAGCCTTTGTCCAACCGGAGCTTTCAGGACTAGTAACTAAACCCACCTGGAGCTTCGAGAGTGTTTTTCCAACCAAGGCTTCCAGGACTAGTAACTCAACCCACAGTTTTCCATCGGGCTTCCTGAGTGTTTGTCTAACCAAGCCTTCCAAGAACTAATAATTCAACCTAACATTTAAAGGAATCATAAGAAACAACCATAAAACAATAAGTGGAAATAAAGACAAAACATCATGGCTATTCAGGAAATGGCAAGGCTAGGAAAATTCACATGCATACATCATGCATCCCAAAACTAGTGAGTAAAACACACATGCAACTCAGTACCTACAACAAAAACCCATTATAGATGATGATATCGATGTCCTATTGTGTTTTCATGTTCTTCCTTTGCCTTCTTGCTCCAATCACCAAGTATCCAGACTGTCCAATAGTGCTCCAAGAAAACTCCAAGTATCCAAGACTATGAGAGAGAGAGAGAGAGAGAGAGAGAGAGAGAGAGAGAGAGAGAATAATGAGACAACTCCAAAAAATGCACTGACCAAAGCTTGAGAAAAATCTTTCCAATTGATCCTCAAAATACTTTTTATCAATGAGGCCTCTATTTTCTTCATTTTCTATTATTTTCCTTCAATTTCCTCCTCACATGTAACCTGTGACCTTTCACCTTCCTTTTCTCCTATTTTCAATTATTTTCATAAATAATTGCACAAAAAAATATGTTTTTTCTATTTAATGTCTTATCCATAGCCTTTGCCAATTTCCTTAGCCATAATAAACCATGTTAACACCCACACTAGGATGTTTTTCCCAACATTCATCTTGGGATACATGTCGCATCAACCGTGGTCTTATATTTTTTACATGTATTTTTACAAGGGTTATTACACAACCTGTCTATTCATATACCCCTTTGGATATGTGCATTATTTCCCCTCATCTCCTCCCAATACCAAATCGGCTTCCAATTCTCGGGCGTCCATGCTCTCTATGTACTTTTCAATGGTGAGTGTGATCTCATTGATATTCTAAAATATATCACCCATTTTGTCGAATAATATAGAATCATGTCACTTAACAGTGACTCTCTAATCAAACAAAATTGGATCTCTGCAAAAGTGTTTCTGCTATGTCAAATTTATTTATTATTGATATTTTTCATCCATGTTTATATACCTCTTTGTCTACGGGTGAATATAATGTAGTTAATGAGAGCTAGGAATATTGCTTCAAACTTCTTGCAGGAATAGATTTGGGAATAGAGGACGAAAGAGTAATGAAATTCACAAGATGTTTCATAAAACAATATTTGCACATGAACTTTAGGTATCATTGCTAGCAATGATTCTTCTTTTTTTAGTTATTTGTTTAATTTTGAAACTATAAATGCAATGTGGGATTTATTTGTTGTTCTTGGTCTTGGTCTTGAATGTGAACATGAGGGCATTTTTGTCTTTAATCTCCAATTTTGTCTCTTATTCTTAGTAGTACTCAAAGCACCACAAGGAATATTTCCCTAGATTATGCATATCAATAACTCTTTTATATTACACCATCAATGTATCTTGAATCATTTCCTTTAGTGTCACTTAGAACTACAACCAGCACTTTCGCAACACTTTTGACATTTGTGCAGCACTTCTGCAGCAGTCGCACAACAATTGCGCAAAATTTTCGCAACACTTTTGAAATTGAAACTGAACATAGTCATTCTTTCCATCAATATTTTATTGTAGAGGAACTTCAAAATACATATTATATTGTCAAGGAACTGTTGGATCTTCTCTTCCCCCAAGATATTACTTATTTTATATTATTGACTCGATGATTGCATCCATTCCCTCTTGATTCATTATCTTTTATGTACAAAAGGATGTTTCTTTCAATATCACATCATATGTTTCCATTCCTTTCATTTTATTTAGTGTCTATCTTACATATTCAATGAAATATTTGCATGACATACCAACCTTCAAAACCAATGTTATCAGGGTTTCTCTCTTTTATCACTCACAGGATGACTTCTTTTCTTCTTAGAGAAGCTCCCCTTGAAACCATGATGACTTGTTCATGTCATTGATGTAACAATATTCTCATTTTTCTTCCTTTTCCACACTTCAGAACTTGATTTCTAGTTTTTTCATTTCTTTTTTATCCATTGTTTGATTTTCTTTGATTAGCTTTTGTCATATGTCTAGAGTCCTTTAGGATATTTGGCAGATTGCAGTCTTTGGCTTTATGGCCAAAGTTGCCACATAAATAACATTTATATAGTCAAGCAAAGGAAAAAATTATTTTTGATTTCTTGATTCATTTCTATTTTTCTTTACATAATGTTTGTGTTCAATATATCAATGTCCAAATTAATTTCTTAGATAATAGTAATCATAGAAATGATCTGTGTACCTGGTGAATGAATGTATTCTCTGTTTGATTACTTAACAGAACTTTCTCATTTGTTGCATCTTCTATTGATTATTCTTGGTTTTTTTTTCTTACAATCTACTGCTACATGTCTGTGTTCATGGAAAGAAAAAAATGTGATGTTTTTCCCACGAGCAAATAATCTCCTTTGAGATCTTCCAAAAAATTTCAGCTTATTTTCAGGAGAGAATGATCTTCTTGCAGTGCACCCTTTCTTCGTCTAATTCATTAGATCTTGATACTTCTTCTTGTTTTTATTTTCTTCCTTATTAATCATGATTCTTTTTATAATTTATTCATTATATTTTATGGTTTCCTTTGATCTATTCACTTTCCTGAGTTTTTCATAGAGCTAATTTCCTCTTCTAACTACTTTCACAATTTGTTCTTTTATTCCAACTTACTTCTAGCTGAATTAGTCTCAGCCTCTAAAATTTTATGATGTTCTTCTTTCTCCATCAGTCGTTTGCTCACCATTTATTCAGTTCTCCTTTCTTCTTCTAATTGAGTCCTCAGAATAATAGTTTCTTCCTTGAATTTATGTTCTCTTTCATCACATATTTGCAAAAATTTCTTATAGTCTCTACTCTCATTATTCAATATTTATATTTCATTCAAGGCTATGTCAAGCTTGGTTTGTTCTTTAGATAAATTTCCTTCGTGAGAATCAGTTCCATTCACACTAGAAAAGACATCATTTGACTTGATACTTTCCTTTTGATAGGAATTTATCTTTTTCTTCCTTATCTTCTCCTTCTTGACAATGCAACTACTAGTGTCTCCTTCATGCATGAGATGAAATCTATCCCATATTTATTTTACAAAATTTAATTCTATTACAGTATCAATACCCTTATTATGAAAATTATTAAACATACCACATTTTTCTTTCACATTCCACTATTTTTCTTGCAAGGAGGGAGAATCTTTACAGTAGGCATCACATACTAGTTTCCATACACCAAGTTTGTAAGATATCAGTTCATATTTTACCTTATCTCTCCATTCATGAAAGTTTTTTCTCTCAAAACAGGTACACTTTGATAGTCCATGACTCAACCAAATCTACCTTCAAGTTGTTAGAATTATACAGAAGGAACTGACTCTGATACTAATTGATGAAAACTTGACTCAACTGAGAGGGGGGGTGGGGGGGTTGGTTGAATCAGTTTAGTATATTCGTGGACATTAAAATTATTTTCATTAAACTCTTTAACTAAAACAGTACATGAGAAGCTTAACAAATAATCACCATCAAATTGAACGTGTGAACAACAAGTAATTTGTAACCCAAAACATCACATCAACACATAGTAACAACACATACTGACACCAGATATAAGTGGACACCCATAAAGGGAGAAAAACATGATTTTATTATTGTTTTGATGCAAAGGCAAGAGCCTACTCCTTATTATATCTGATTTTCCATAGGCTCCAACCACAGGAGGTTGCTACCTCAATTTTATGCAAGCTGCAACATGCAAGGAAGATCCAACTCCCATATGATATTTGTAGGCTACAACCCACAAGAGGATCCTACCTCAATAGGCTCCAACCTAATTTTTATCAAGCCACTACTTGAAAGGAGACTAGAATACCCTCATGCAAATAAGAAACAATAATGTGCCAGTTTACCTGATCATAAATTCTGCATATCTCCATCTTCGTTTCTACCTCTTCTTCCCTTCAAATATGCTTCACATAAGCTCCATATATTCCAGGTAATTAATGCATAACATCTCAATCAGTTCTCTCATACTCTCCAACTCTCTAACCTCATTTTTTCTGTCCAAAATCACATATTTTTTAAAGATAATTTGATGGATTTTGTATTCCACATAAGAATATGAAGTGAACAGACTTGACTCTTTGCCTTCCACTCATTTGTTTCCAAAATATTCATATCTTGAATATTAGAACACAAAAATAAACAATCCACCCAATATTATTTTTTCATCCACATGAAATGTTTAAATTCAACAACATAAGCCAACGTCAAATAGAAATATTTATCATTAATTCATCACAACATCTTTTCCTTTGCCTTGGACTTGCATCACAACATCTTCATTTCATTGTCTCAACCTCATTGAGTCTTGTCTTTTTTTTTTTTTCATGGTTTTTTGCATTTCTTGTCATGGAGTCTTACCTTTGCATCATAACATTTTTTCTCAACAAATTATTCATTCAACAATCTCTGCAACATTGTTCAAGCATATCACAATTCCTATATGCTTTTACCTTATATTACATTAACTTGTCATGACTCATAAACAACACGAGCATCAAGCTATCATCATAACATATGCAAGTATAACTCAAAATGTTTGTATGCACCCATTGTGACAAGATATTAAGCATATGCAAACATGTCAATAAATCACCATGCCATATCACTTGTTGTTCCTTGCCTTGCTACTACTTTGCAACTCCTTTTCTCCTTTGCTTGCTTCTCTTTTTCCTTCTCTTCCCTTTTGTTGCCCTTTTTTCCTTTTTCCTTGCACTTTTTCTCCTTTTCGTTCTTTTGTTGCTTGCTTCTCCTTGCCTTGTTGGTCTTGCATTGCTCCTATGCATTTTTTGGACTTGTGCTACTCCTTTGCTTGCTTCTCTTGTGTTGGTCAATTTCTTTCTACTCATTGTCTTACTAGTCTTGCACTGCTCCTATGCCTTTTTTGGTCTTGTGTTACTCCTTTGCTTGCTGCTCTTGTGTTGCTCCTTTTCTTGTTTCCCTTTTTCTTTATTTGCATTGCTGCACTTGCAGTTATTTTTCCATCAATGACAATAATTCCAACAGGGGGAAGCGCCCCTCAAAAAACATTGGACAGGTTTTTACATCCATTTTTAGTTATTTTTAGCTCAAATTTTTCACTTTTAGTGGTTTTATAGTGTGTGTTGGTTCAGCCCATGGATTTGTAATTTTTGTTGAGGAAATAAGGTTTTTTTCTAATCCCAAGTAAATGATTTGGAAATTTATGGATGACATGGGATTTATTTATTATATTATACTAATGTAAAGATGAAAATATTGAAAATTGTTTCTAGTTTTCCTAATTTGGGTTTCTAGAGTAAAATCTATGTGTTAATATGTGTGTGTGTGTGTCATTACATCTTTTTAGTATTATTAAGAATATTTATGCAACAATTAATTGTATAGATTTAAAACCTACAATATAGATCTATAATACATTTGATTATTCATTTTTATCTATATCATACCTATATAATTTGTAGTTTTCCATCAATTATTAAGTTTTACCATGATACCTAGTTAATGATAAATTGGTAATTTTTCATAATACTAGTCGAGAATGGGATGCATTACATTTATAGAATTGGTTGATGGTTCAGATAGAATGATGTATAGAATTTTATGTTAGGTTATCATTGGAAGGGGTGGTTACAATGGTTAAAGAGGCTCATTGTAATCAAGATGCCAATATTATATAAAGGAAAGTTGATTTAGCATATGGTTTTAAAAAATAAACAAGCAAGCATATTCACTGACTCTCTTCAGTTATTTTTTGTTATATTAATGTAAGTGGTCATTTTTTTCTTAAAACATTTACCAATTGTAAATATGTTTATTAATTGACAATGTTTTTTTTATGTGTTGGGCATATTGTAATTGAAACACCACAAGGATATGTGGTGCAATAGTTCTAAATTTGCATCAATAATTTAGATAACAAAAAGAAAACATATTATTGTGGATAACTTTTTGAATAATTTATTTTCATCAATGTTAAAACTAAGGGGAGACTTAATATAAATACATCGAACCTAATATGGATGCATGTCAAAGTTAGTGGGGTACCCAAAATGGACACATATCAAAGGTAGGGGGATACCCAAGTTTGATACATGCCCAAACCAAGGAGAGAAAAATATTTAAGTCCACCCAAATTAGAGGAATAATAGATCCAATTCAAGCAAGTTATGTCGACCCAAGTTATAAGGAAAGGACCTAAGTCAATGATAGAATGGACGAGTGAAATTGTATGGGGGTGTGTGTACTTGTGTAATTTAAGGAAAGAAAACAAAGCAGTAGGGAAACAAATGGAATAAGAAAGTAAAACTAAAGCTAGCAAGAAGAAGTTTGAGGAGCAAAGTAGCAAAGAAGAAGAAAGATGAAGAGAGAAGGTGGAGAAGAAAAATAAGACTCAAAGAAGAAATGGCGGGGAAATCTAAAGTGTACTAAAGTGATTCAAAATAATAAACTTTATTTGGACCAAACCATATTAGAAAAAAATAAAAAATAGGTAATATGTTGAATTGATCAAAAAACACCAAATTTTGCTATAACATAAAATAGCTTACAAATAGCATTGCTTCGATCCACCTTCATTAGTTAATGGATAGAGAAATTCCCATCAACTTCCATTCCATCCACTAGACACTCGACACATCAAATATTTTATATACAACAAGTTATGTAAACTCTCTGGTATTATGATGTATTAGCTCCTGGTCACATGGGTGCTTTAATATAGCACCTGAGGGTGAAGCTCCTGACATATCACCATATCAACACTATGTTAAAAGGGAATAGTTTTTGAACCATTGATATCTCATTACATTATTAGCACTAGGTCATATCCCTTGGTCATGAGAGTGATAAAGTATAGCAACTAAAAGCTTAAGCCCTCAACATATAAGTATATCACCTTTTGGAGGTGAGGTTGTGTTATGAAGAATTTCTAGTATTCCAATACCCAAAATACCCTAGTCATTTCCCTTATTTTCAAGGCTCTCAAGTTGTATATCATGAATCTAAAGGCCCTTGGTATATCACATATCGACATTTTGTAAAAATTGTTATGTTGGGGTTATTTTGGTATCCTGATATCCTAGTGGATGAGCCTGTCGATTAATGAGAAAATTGTTGTCTCTTAAAAGAAATATATTTCATCTTTTGTACCTTTGAAGTCTTGGTTTTCTGAAGACTTTCAATGCTATCCAATTTTGGGTGTTTGCTGATATTTGGCTAGAAAAGGAAAAATTATGAGGTTCTAGCCTCTACGCCCCTAGTCACATTAATGAACAAAAAGGTTAATAAAAAGTGAATAAATGTTACTCAGACAATCCCATACATGATTATTTCAAAGTATATCCATTGTAAGTTATTTAATTCTCCAATATCTTGGTTCCCGGCACTGTTTATTAATAGAAAAAATTTGAAATTTCACATACAACATTGTTTTTACGCAGGGCCAAAGAAACTTGATTTTTCAAGAATTTCCTGTTTTAATGTCTTTGGGGAACTTTTTTTATATACTGGTAGAAAGAGTAAAATTTGGTATTTATCTAAAATTTGGTCTTTTGACTATACAGAGGATCTAATAAGTGAAATGACATCGTGTTGATTTATATGTGGGATTGTTGATAAAAATCACTTAATGTTATGAGTGTCTATATTGAAAGTCGATTGAGGGAAGTGCTTGTTTTGAAGGATTACATTGGAAAGGCATAATTTTTGAAATATGGGTTGAAGGAAGCACCAAATTTTAAACGTGTCACATTGATTAAGCATCGTTTCGATATGTGGGTTGAAGGAAGTGCATGGTTCAAAGTAACATATTGAAAGTGAATGCATAGAGATAGAAAGAAAATTATAATTCAAAGAAGCAGTGTGGATCATTGTAGAAAATACTTTAGAGAATAGGGGATTGGTGTCTCCTATAGGTTCATGGCTTCACAAAAACTAAGGGGATTGGTGTTTGGGTATTGTGTCTCTTATGGGTTGGTACCTACAAATAAGTGGACTGGATTGGTGTCTCCTATAGGTTGGTGCCTACATACCTTATAGCATGGGGGATTGATGTCTCACATAGGTTGGTGCGTACAAAGTTTGTAACAGTAGGTTGGTGCTTACAAACTTTCTATAAGTAGGTTGGTTCCTACAAATATTTTTATAAAGAAGTTTTGTGGTTTTCTCTCGAAAAGGTTTCCACATATATTTTGTGTTTCATATTCTACTTATGAGATTAATATTTTATGGTGCTATAACGTTTAAATAAGTAAGAAATTATATTATACTAATTCACTACCCCACCCCTAATCCCAATATCTCAAAATAAGTATGGATTCAACATAAATATAGTCTTTCAGGTCACTATTTTTTTCTCTATAAGTGATAGGAATTCATAAATATCTAAAAATATTATTGGTAATTGGATGATTTACATGGTTGTGATTTTAAATCCTTTAAATTAGCGATGTTCGATGTCAAATTATATATTCTAGGGATGGATAAACATGATATTGAGAGAAATTTTATTGAGCATGCTAATGGATCTACCGTGGTTAATGTTGAGCCTCGAGACTGTCTCTATTTTTGACACCCATTTCACTACTTTTCCTTCCTTTTTAACAAAATCCATAACCTCAATCAGTGTTCTTTTGCACATTTTTAGTCTGGAAAGGTATTTAAATGATCTCTCTTTTATATTTTAATGTTTCTTATTATTTGAATAAATTTTTTATCTAACTACAGAATTCACACAATTTTGTAGCTAATCTCCGTTTATGTAGCTACCGACATTGTTTAGCAGGTTTTAAAGAAGGAATAGAGGAGTGAAGTACAAGGGAAGTTTTGAAATGATCCACTCATGGATTTTATCCTATGTACCCGTCCAATATCGAGAAGGATAGAGGATAAAATCACGGTTAAAGGGTTAGTCAAAGTAGAGGGTTGAGACAAGCGAGCGAGAAGTTGAAAGCTTCATGATTTTATCTCCACGTAGAAAATCATGAAAGCTATGAAAATTGTGTTTAAGTTTAGATTTCTATTCCTAGTCACCTCAAACAGTCAATTCGACTTTGTTATAAATACCGGGTTGTATAAACTGGGGATAAGCTTGATTTTTTATTGTAATATTGATACACATTAAAACTTTGTTTTTATCAATTCATGGAGAAGGTATCTTCATAATCACCGGTGTCTAATTAGTTACAAGTGAATTAAGAACCATTATTTTGTGGAGGGCCCCTGCACATAAGAGGTTTAGTAGTTTAATATTATGTTGTTTCATAGTTTAATTCTTCCGCTTTTTGCATAGTAATTGCTGGGTTTTTTGCATAATAAATGTCATGATGATTTTCTTTCCTGAAACATATCGATATCATAATTTTTTTAGCATTTAATTTTCATGGAATGAAAATTTTATTTCATTCTCTTACACAGTAAATACATGTTTCATTTTTCGTTTCATAGATCAGGTATGCATTCTAGTTTTGCGCAATAGATAAAATGCTCTGTTTTCTTTCCTCATTTCGAATAGTTCCTAAATTTCCTTAGCATAGCTACTTAGATTTGGTACTGTTGGTTTGATATTTATATTTGTAGAACTTAGATAAAAATAGATGCTTTGTTTCATCATTGAACAAGATTAGAGTTAAATAGATACTTTGTTTTCATAGGATTAATTTAGAGAGATGTTCCATTTGGTAGATAAAAGAAAATTTTGATATATATTTAGCTAGACTTAGATATAGAGGATTAAATATTTTGTTCATGTTAAGAGATGATTTAATTAGATGTTTTTATCCTTAATTAAATAGGTTTAGAAGTAATTTAGATAGATTTTTTTAGAGATAACCTTATCATAATTGATGGCATCTGAGTAGTCAAACACAATTATCACTTAGATTGATTTTTTTTTATGCAATATAAATTTATCATAGATTATTTTTCTTTCTTAGATAAACATTTCCTTTTCTTCCTTCTTAGTTTTATTTTTCAAGAATTAAAATTATTCTTTAAGTGAAGTTACTTTCTTATCTTCTCATAAAACTACAAAACATACAAAAATATTAAAATCTCTTCTTGTTTCTATTCAAGTTGCATCTTTAGATCAGTTAAAAATAGAATTCTCATTTAGTTTTGATAGTTAAAATTAGACTCCATCATTTCTTAGTTTCTTAATTTCATCTAAACATTCCAGATAAATGAAAAAATCAAACAAACATATAAAATCAAACACAACGAATTAAGACAAAAAAGGCTTCTAGCATATATAGTGCACCTGCACTTCATAATATTACTAACTATGGTAGATAATTTATGATAAAAATTTAAGACATTAAATTGGCTAAAAATTTTAGCGTCATTGTCGGGGAAGTGTAATTAGGAGCCTTATCTCTTAAATCTAAAAAAAAATGGCATGCATAGAGAAAGAGATTCTAAGGATAGATCTGTAGCTAGAGGTAGAAGTTTGATCCCAACAACACCACTCACTCCACCAAGACCTTGTAGTGCCACACCATCATCTCAAACTCGTATTCCATTCTTAGTAGTATGACATAGACTTCTTGAAGTATTAAGATCAGAAATTCAGCCTAGAGACTCTCCAACTTCATCAACTGAAGCAGTTCTAGAAGAATAAGACCCTAAATCCCCAACAGAAGGAATAGTCTTTTTAACCTCTGTAGAAGAACAAATCTTATACCAAGAGATAGAAATCCCTAGTGAAGAGAAGGAAGAAATATTCTTTAATATACCATTGACAGAGGAACCAGAAGAGGAACAAATAACTCAAAATTTAGAAACCTATATTAGTTCTGAGGAGTCTACAATGGGTGGAAAAAGAGAAGGAGAAGGAGAAGTACACAATTTGAATGGAGAATAAGTAAGACTAGGAGTAAGTATATCTATTATTGGAGGAGGTAGAAGAGGTGGAGGAAATAGAGGTTGACGAGATGCACGACGAGGAAGATGAAGAGGTGAAGAAAATACAGAAGAACTTGTTGGATTTCCTATATTAGATGAGGATACAACTACCGCAATGAAGAATATCTCACTCTCCATCCTTCCCAATTTTCATGGATTAAGGAGTGAAGATCCTGAAACATTTATATTTGAATTTGAGGTTTTATGTAGATCATATGACTACTTACTGGATTCTCAAAAATTGAAATTGTATCCTACAACACTTAAGGATGTAGCATTAAAATGGTTCGTGGGCTTAATAGCAATTTCTATTAGGACATGGGAGGAATGAAGAGTGCATTCTTACAAAAATGCAAGGATTACTGTACACCTCATAATCATAAAGATGAAGTTTTTAAGATGATGCAAATAGAGGATGAAAACATAGAGGGTCTAATTGAAATATTCGGTTACAATCTAAAAATAGCTAAGATGGAAAATTTGGATGAAGATACTTTAAAATCTCCCCTATTGAAAGTTGTTAGAGATGAATGGATAGATATTCTTAATATGCTGGGAAAGGGAGACATCTCTCAACTATCATTACCTAATATCTCCGAATTAAGAATACATATTTCAAGAGGAAAATCAAGAGTTGGGAGAAGTACAAGAGATCATGTTCTCTCTAGAGAAAACAAATCTGCAGCTAGAATAGTAAGTAGGGTAGAAATAGGAAATTTTCTTAACAAATTTAAAACAGATATTCTAGGGAGTCTTAGTGAACAAATAGACACCTTAAAGTTACAAAGAAAGAAAATAGTTGAAACTGATGCCTTATCTATATTTTTTTCCTAAATGCAGAAATAAACATGCTTTAAGAGAGTGTCCTCTTGATTTAAAAATCATAGAGAAATGTGTCATATGCATATAAATTCATGAAACAAATAAATGTCCTTTTATACCAGGTCTTAAGGCTATTTTCCAAGAGGAAATAGCCCCAAATCCAATATATCCTCTTGTTTTGTTTCTAGAATACCATGGAAAGGGCCACAAACTCAAGTTTTTAACACTCATATGTATACTCAGCCCCCACAGAATAATTGAATTCATCAATGCCATGGAAGCAACCCTGGTCTCAACCTCAATCTTGGGCACAAGGAATGCAAAATCCTTATGGGAGATATTATCAAGATCACCAATATCCACAATCTTATCAAAGCTATCCTCCACAACATTTTCCTCAAACCAGTCAACAACCTCAATTTCCAAATAATAATCCACAACTTTCATTTCCATTTCGCCACACCAACTACCTGCTCAACCACTCCCAAACCCGAAAAATAAAATGCAAAACCTATTTATAACATGGAGGGACAAAATTTTCAAAATTATATGATAACTCCACTAGATTTTAACAATGTTAAACTTAGATCTGGTAGGATATCAGAAAGGAAAAATCCCTATGATGTTATTTAGGAAAAATCTGACCAACTTGATGAGGAAATTTCTCTTCATCAAAATAAAAATAATCATTCTGGAGAAGAGGCATCTCTTCATCAGAATCAAAAATTTTAAAATCAAGAAAATATTACAAATCATAGAGCAACCTTCAATATCTATATCTAAACCTCCTTTCCCCGAAATATTACAAATTGACAAAGGGGTAGAAAAACAAATTTTATTTCCTAACTATGATATATTAGATGAATTGAAGAATGTTTGTATCAAAATTCCTTTGTTACAAGCCATTAAGAAAATTCCAATCCTTGAAAAAACAATAAGAGAGTTGAGTAAAATAAATATGTAAGAAAAACAAAGGGTGTAAAGAGAATACAATTAGTGGGAAAAATTGCAGATATCATGATGGGAAAAACAACCATACAAAAATATTTGGATCCAGGAAGTCCCATTGTAAAAAAAACACATCAATGGTATTGAAATCCCAAATAATTTGATAAACTTAGGAGCAGCCATAAAAAACATGAGTAAAAAAACCATTGAACAACTAAAAATTCCAAATCTTCAATATACACCAACATTACTACAATTAGCAGATAGATTAGTAATCAAACCTGATGGTGTATTAGAAGACATTTATGTATCCTTAGATTCTTGGGAATATCTAGTTGACTTTATGATCTTAAATCCCAAGAATAACTTAGGAGTACATCTATTAATATTTGGAAGACCTTGGTTAGCTACAGCTCATTCTTTCATCAGTTGTAGATCTGGTGATATGTTTATTTCTTATGGAAGTTAAACAAAAAAATTCACCCTATATCCTCTAGAAAAAACAATGATAGAAGTAGAAAATGAAGAATGGATGGATGATGACAATGGCATACAACCTATTTTCATTATCTCACACATTAGTGAAGAAAGTCAAATTTTAAATTCAATAGAAAATCATGGATCATCTTCACAATGTGAGAATATTCAAGATTTTTAAGAACAGTGTAATATTGAATACTTATCAGCCAGACAAATGTATTTATATTCTATGGAAGAATTTGGAAATTCTTCAATTGAAATATTTCCAGGTAAAAATTTAAACATAAACAAAAACCTAGAAGATTTTAAAAAAGAAGAGTTAATTAAAACATTGCAAAAAAATTCTTCTACATATGCATGGGAGTAAACTGACATGAAAGGAATCAATCCTGAAACTTGCATACATCATATATATATTGAGAAAACTTTTAGACCAATCAGACAGCCTCAAAGACAAATGAATCCAAAACTTAGGGAAATTGTAAAAGAAGAACTACAAAAACTACTCAAAGTAAACTTTATTTATCCAATATCAAACTTTCAATGGGTTTCACCTTTAGTATTTTTCCATAAAAAGAATGGAAAATGGAGGGTGTGTACTTATTATAGGGAGTTGAATAAAGCTACTTTAAAATATCATTTTTGTTAGGTCCCTATATTACTAGTTTAGTCCATTATTGTTATTATTATAGTCCTCTTATTGTTATTGTTGTATCCCTGTAACCCCAATATTGTTATTACTATGCCCCTACATTTTTATTGTTAGGTCAGCTAGGATTATATTGTGGGCCCATGGACTCCTATATATAGAAGTATCATCCAATAATTGTTCATTTATGTAATGTATTGGAGGTTTCCCCCTCGAAGTGGCTGATTTCTAAGGCGTTGATCTCTCTTTTCTTCTATTTTTGAAGCTGGTTTCATAACATTTGTTATTAGAGCTTTGGATTCTAGGGTTTCACTGCTCCAAACAGGTCATCGTGGAATTTTCGCAATACCTTTTTTGCTACAAAGATTTAAAAATTGAAATTTGTACAAAGTGAAGACGAAATCCTGAGGAACCTCCTGTAAGCATTTAGATCTTGGTTCACAATATTTTTGGATATATGATATGGGGAAGTTAGGGTTTTTTCAGGCTCCTGAATTTCAACTAAAACAAGTCATCGTGTAATTTTCACTATAACTTTCATATACGAAGTTTCAGAAGCTGAAATTTTTACAGTGCGAAGCCGAAATCCTAAGGAACCTCCTATAAATAATTTATATCTTGGTTCTCAATAATTTTTGAGATATGATTTGTGGAAGTTAAGATTGTTTCAGGCTCTCGAATTTCATCTCAAAGAGGTGATCGTGGGAAAAATGTCATAACTCTCTCTTTAAGCGTCAGATTGGGATTCTCTAGAAAGTGTCCGCAAGTACACAGATTCTAGTTTTTGGTATATCAATTTCAGAGCCGAAGAAGGAAACAATGACATGTGGAAAGTTGTACAAGTTCACTCTACTAAACTAGTCCATAATTAGGTTATCGTGGGAGATTGGGCATAACTTTGTCTTGAAGAATCCAAATCAGGTCGGACCTGTGCCATTCAAAAGAATATTCAGAGGGCTACTTCAGGGCCGAATTTCAAATATTGAAGATTCGCAATCACAGAGATAATTCAGTTTCAATATCAAGCTCCTCAAAAGAAAGAAAAATGTGTGTATTTTTTTTCGAATTACATAAGTCTCATTTGAAAAAAAAAATAGTTTGAATTTATTCGAATGACATATTGAAGAATATATATCAGTATTGGGTTCTAAAATTCCCCCTAAAAATAATTCAACACCCATTAAGCCTTCAGAAGGCTCTACTATGACTCATGAAGACGAAGAAACAGAACATGAGATATCAAAATTACAAGAGAAAGTGCACCAGATTTCGCTATCACAAAGAGAAACAAAAATTGAAATGGAAGTTTTGAAAAAAAGCATTGAAACTAAGATGGATGGTTTTAAGAAAGGCGTGGAAGCTATGAATGGTTTGGAAGCAAATATGGATGGCATGGAAGTGGGCATGGAAGCTAAGATGGATGACATGGAAGCTAAGATCATTGAAAAAATGAAAGACAACATGGAAAAAATGAAGAATGAGCTAAAAGTAGACATCGAAGGTTTGGAAAGGTTGATACAAGAAATGTTTCCTAATGGCAAAAATATAGTAGAGGAAACTCATGATGAGAACAAAATAAATGTTAATCGTGATTTCATAAACTGTAATGTTGGATGGAAGAACCGCCATATTCCAAAGATGGATATGAGGAAGTTTGATGGCAAGGATTCAGTAACATGGATACTACAGATGGAGAAATATTTTGATCTCAATAATGTGAAAAACACACAAAAGGTACACATTGCAACTTTACATTTAGAACAAAATACATTTGTATGGTATTGATGGCTTTGCTCCCATAAAAAAATTGTCACTTGGTCAATTTTTATGGAGGAAATGATAGTACATTATAAGGATACAAAAATCAACTTCTTCTTTAGCCAATTGATAAATCTCAAATAAAAGGGTTCAGTGGTGGAGCACATTGAGGAATTCCAAAAATTGAATATAAGGGTAACTGATATTCCAGAGGAACATAGGATTGATGTCTTCATAGGGACTTGTTGAAGCCTCGAAAATCATTGCAACAACATTGGGGGATAACCACCCAGTCTGGACCTTAATACAACTCATTTTCTGTTTATGATAGTGGCTCCGACTGGTTTAACTAGATCCAGTTACCTTTTCCCTATCGCTATTGGTTTACGATGTATCTTTAACTACCAATAGACAAAGATATTAGATCAATTCTTTTTGTTGATCGGGCAAGATAATGACCCTTAAGTTGATTTGGGTTCAACTAAACTACAACTAAGATTTTGCCTCTTTGAGAAGAGGACTTAAAAGAATATAGAACTTAATCTAAATGTAAACTTATTCTATAATATAAGCAAAAGAAACTAATTTAAATCCTATCTCAATCAAGTAGATATAGATCTAACCCAACTAAGAGCAAGATAACTAAATGATGAGAATTTTAAATATGTTTGGCTTTTAATTAATATCAAACTAACGAATAAATTCAATTAGCTCACATTTGTGAATACCAAAATACATTCTATTGAAACCATTTGACTGAAATAATAAATCAACAACACTCCGGAAGAAATTCACAAAATAATATTGATTTTCAAATCAATCAAGCCAATAATTAAACAATAATATGTGGAAGAAATTCACAACACATTACTATTTAATAAATTTGTTTTATAAGACAGATTTCTGAGTAATGGTTACTTAGAAATCAGAGTTTAATCCACAAGAACAGAGATACATAACAATATTGAAACAAATTATCTATATCAAGAGAAATGCATAAACATGAATAAAATGAAACAATAATTTTATTATCATAAAATTAAAACTAGTATTTGAAATAGAAATGCCAAAAATACCAGTTAATTGAATCCGCTTCTCTGATCTTGGTCTCTAATAGTACTTTACATTACTTGAATTTCTTTTTTCAAAACTAGAGCTGCAGAAATGCAAACTCTGTCCATCATACATAATTCAAGATATAAAGAAAAAACCCTCAATAATGTTCAGATCTGAAATTTTCTCTCCTCCCTCCTACAAATCTAAATTCTTATTACAAAAATGCTTTTAGAAGTCTATAATTGCAGAGGAGAGCAGCCCTTTTTTACATTTTGCAATCTTCCATTTATAATATTTCCAAAAGAATTTTGAGAAGAGAGTTTGTTGAAGGAAAATCTGCCCAATCCAATTTTAATTGCTCAAAAATTCCAATATTTAATTGCTAAAGTCTTCTCATTGATTGAGAGTTTCTTCTTCTCATCTCTTCAACTGTTTTCTTGCAAAAACTAATCAAACAAAATTAAAATGCAAAAATAAAATCAAAATGTCAAATCTAGAAATTAAAATAAATCCAATTAAAACTTAATTAAATAAATAAGAAAAGGAAACATAAGCTTCCTTTTGATATCTGTGCTAATCTAATTGTCCAATGAAAACATAGACGAATGAATTTTCACTCATAATAAATTGTGGCAAATTAAAATGTAAAAAATAAAACTCAGAAAATTAGTTTTGTTTTAAAAATTCGTAGTTTGATCTTTTGCTGAATTTTAGACCTAATAAATGATTAAATCTGGAAATAAACCTCTTCAGGAATAATTTCCATCATTTTATCTTTCCAATGAGTTGTCTTGGGCCTCATTTGGCCAAGTAAAACTCCATTTATGAGCTTTTAAAGTTGATATATTAAAATTGCTAAAAATCTGGAATTTTTGTTGCTTGGGCTAAAAAAATCAAAATTTTAAATTAAATTCTAATCCTAAATTAGATTATGATAATTAATTAATTAATTCTAATTAATTGCAATTATATTATTCATCTAATTTAGTTATAATCTAATTCTAAATTAAGTTTTAATTATCTATTAATTAATTATAATTACATTATTAATTATTAATTATAAACTAATTATTTAATAAACTACTAACTAATAATTAACTATAATTTAATTTAATTAATTACATTATATTAATTAATTTAATTAATTTAAAATTAATTAGTTCAAATATTAAATATTAAATCTAAAATTAAAATAACTAAACTAACACTAAACTATACTAACTTAAAACTATGCTAATATTAAACTAACACTACACTAATTTTAATCTAACACTAACACTAAACTAACATTAAATTAATACTACACCTACCACTACTATACTAATACTCCACTTACCTACTCACGTATGAGTGAGTTGGAAAGTCAAAGCACATGAGTTAATAGCAATCAGCATATCGGAGGTGAGTTATAAAGCACGACTTCGCAATCGGCATATCGGGAAGGCTGGTGTTATCAGGGTTTCAAAGAAATGGACCCAATGAAAACTTTCGATGCGATCAAACAATATACCACATGTCCTTTGTCTTCGCAATCAGCATATCGGGTGTTCAAAGGCCATCGAGGTTTTTAAAACTATGTCATTTGAAAACTCCCGATGCGATGATGCAATTTTTTTTTTTTTTTTATGTTTTATATGTTAAATTTTAATTTAATTATTTTTAATATAATTAATTTAATTAATTTAAAATTAAATGTTAAATATCAGTTTTTTTGTTTGTTTTGGTTTCATTTTAATGATTTTAAGTTATGAAATTATCTAAGGGCTGATTTGCCTATCTAAACTACAGACACTTTGTCATTTTGGATTTTCGAGATTAGTAATTTATTTGAAAATTGGAGTACATTTCTAAAATCTCGATGCTTCGTGATTTGGCTATATAAGTAAAATGAAAAATATTAGTAATAACTAACTAAGAGTTAATAGTTAGACTAAATGCATCATTGAACTAATTTAATTTCAAAAATGGAATATTGTACATTTTATACATTTTTTAACCCAGATGACATAATTGATTAGACTTCAAAGGAGTGCCATTTACAAACCAGTTGACCAAATGAGACAAAACAAGTATCAATGGGAAGCTTATAAAAAATTGATTTTAACCAAGAAATCAAAACAAAAATCTAAAGAAGATGAAAAATTAATAAAATCGTAGGATAATTAACTTAATAAAAATTCTAATAGGTGTTTAACCAAAAATTTTATAGAAAGGGTCCCCATTATTTGAAGTGAACAAGTCAAAAATGGGGGGCGTTGTTTTTTACCACAACAATTGGCGACATACGGGAGAAGAACCAGTTATCTTTGTTTGATATGAATAAGATTTTCTCAAAATTAAAGTAAAAATAATTAAAGAAGAGAAAATTATTTTTGGAATGCTTAACTAGGTTCATTAGTCTGAATAAAAGGAAGAATCATCTTACTGTAATTTTCTCAAAATTCCTCATAAATTAAAATATTTCAAAACTCTATATCAATCCTTAATTAGTTGTAGGGATAAAGCAGGGTTCACTTTACAGCTTAGCTTTTAAAATGTACTCATTTGTCACAGGTAGAGCCAATGCTGCCAGCAAATATCTATAGTCTCGATAGGATTACCTTTTAATCATGAATGATTCGGAATCTCATCTATTTAAGAGTTATTGACCTAGAGATAAATCCATTTATATATGTTTTATTTTTATTTTTATTTTTTATTTTTTTTAATTCTTAAAAGCCATTGTCCTGGTTTGGTAGCCAGATAGTTGATAATGCCATTCACTAGTTATAATTGGACTTGAACAAGCTGGCTCGTGATGAGACCCCTTGTCTTATAATTGTTTGCAATCATAAGCCATTACCCTAGTTTGTTTAGCACTGTTGGTAATGTCAGCCTATTTTTCCCCTATGATCATGGTAAGCAGGTTCGTGATGAGACCTCTTATCTTTTAAGTTTAAATATATTTGTGGATTACACTCTAGAAAAAATAAAACTCTTTTAAATAGGGAGAATCATAAACTCCTTAAGAGTCCAAAATGACAATTTCAGAGTTAAAAGTGCTTTGTTGTAAAGTGTCTTTACTTGGTTAAAAATAAATTTTCTTAACTGATAACATAATTTTGAAAGATCTTAATAAAATATTGAAATCTCAAAATAATTACAATTTTGATGAAAAATAAATTTCTCATATTTCATGATACTTTGTCAACTTCTCTTGTTTTGTAATCTCTTTCTTAAGTATGTCTACCTTTATAACAAGAAAAACAAATTCTGCTAAGAGATTTAGGAAAAAGCTAATAGGAGACTATTAACAATTTTTTCCTATGTATGCCAACCATTGTTAGGTAACAAGAAGGCCTTCCATATAAATCATGGCAAAGCCATAAAAATGAAAACTGAAAACCAAAGGAAATGAATTCTTAAGCTAAAGTGAGAAAAGAAATAAGAAAACAAAAATAAAAATGAAGAAATTTAAAAGTGGAAAGGAAAATCCAAGTTTTGAAATAAAAACTCTAACAAGAATGTTTATACCAATGTCTAAACAACATGAAGTAAAATAAAATAATCATGCAATCATTCCTTCTTATGTTGAGATCCAGAAAACTTATACCTTGCAGGGTTGTAAGTGTTTTAGGCTTTAGATAGCAGTGATCATAAAATTCAGCCACAATAAAATTTTTTGTCTGATGTCAATCTTCTTGTTTCAAAGCATCATCTTAATCATTTTGTAATAAAAGGAATGCTTTAAAGAAATTGATTAAAGGTTCAGAAACTTCCTAGTGTATTTGTTTCAACGAAGACTATCGCTGCTTCTTGAAAATAAAACCATGAAAAGAGCATAGGGCTTCCAAAATATGATTTGGCAGATGATTGAAAGCTTTTATGAAGAGCTGCAAAACATATTTTTTATATCAACATAATTTAAAAAGAAAAATGAAACTAAAGTAATGAAATCAAAATTAATGAAAGTGGGTACATGAATCTTACCATTGGATAATTTCACTTGATCTTATCTGAATGTATCAATTTCTCCAATACTAGCTGACTTCTTCATTTAGTTGACATTAAAAACATGAAGAAATCAAACTAACCAAATTCCTATACCCCAAAATCATTATTTATTTTATTTAAACTAAAGCAAGCATTAAAATGTAAAAAGAGAATGCTTTGTATTCAAGAGAATCGAAAAATAAATAAATAAATGCATTAGAAATGAGATTGAGAATTTGCAGTGATGAATGTTCTCAAAATACTATAAGTTTTATACAAATTCCATGATTTTTATAAATTGTTCAAAGTTAAGACTAAATTTAAGATAATGAAATTTAAAATAGAGAGGTCTTGAATTTCATATCTAATTATGGAATTATTTAAAACTGAAATATATGAGAAATCAAAATGATTTGAATATGCTGCAAATTTGTCATCAATTGCTTTAGTATCATATCAGTTACCCAATATTGTTTTAAATTAACACAGTGCCTTATTGGATGATTCGTATTGCATGTGTTGAAGTTCATCGCATTAGGGGTCGCAGTAGCGAATTGCCAATATGACCTCAGGTGAAAAAATATGTGCGATGAAATGGAGCGATCATACCATTGTAGAAATGTTATATTTAGGATCGGGGACAGTCATGTCGCAAATTTCACATCGCACACCGCATCTCGCGATTGTACTTTGCATATTGCACATTGTGCATCACAGATTCAGAATAGTGGTATGGCCATGAATAAAAATGCGATTAAGCGATTGCGATATCGGCAATGCGATGGATGACGTGGCTTTCGGCATGAACATCGAAAATGTGATGAGTGATATCGATATCAACATATCGGAATATTTAAAAAAGTCATGTTGGAAATGCCAATATGATTCTTGCAATAGCAGCGATGTGATAGTTATAAAAATCAGTGATGAGCGAAGAGCGATGAGCGATGAGCAATCGGAAATTAATGAAAAGCGATAAGCGATGAGAAATTGGTGATGAGTTATCGCATCACAACTTTTAAAATGAGCGCATAAGGATGTATTCAGTTTTCCTCCTGATTTGTGATTTGCGATTGGACTTATCGCATCGGAGGTCTTTCAAAGTTAACTCTTTAATAATTTGCGATTGCGATTTGAACTTTATCGCATCAGAGTTTTTACAAATGAATATATTAGAATGTGATTTCCCTGATTTGCGATTTCCTGATTGGGTTCATCGCATCGAAACTTTTTCAAATGGAAAGATCAACCTTATGTTTAAAGCGCTTTTGCGATTCGATTTATCGCATCAGAAATTTTGCGATGAAAAACAAAATTTTGAATTCATCCTAATGCGATATGTGATTTTGCGTTGATTGCATCAGACTTTTGAAAAATTAATATGTTAAACTTTTTCTTTCATAATTTTGTGAAATATGATGAATGATGTGACTCTCGGAGATCAAACAAATTAAGTGCATGATGTAACAATATGATACGTTGATATGTGATGGAGAATAAATCAATAAATCTATTATGAAAGTTTAATATTGCATCGGGTCCAAGACATCGTTTCTTTTAAAATTATGACTCTACCACTATTGTGATTGAACGGATGCGATATTTCTAATGAGCTTACATTGAATTTCATATCGGGTCCAAAATTATGTGAACATCACAATATTAGTAAAGTCATTGTAATGGAAAATGAACAAAAAAAAAGGAACATCGGATATGTATGAATTTTGCAGTATTGGGGATATGAAATGTTCTGATATGAATCTTTCGATAGTGTTTTCAATGTCTCTTAGGTTTTCTAAATAAATGAAAGCAAAGTTAAAGAATGCTCAAATTCTAATGAATCACAAATAAAATTTCCCTGAACCTGTTGCAAATTTGAAATGTGTTTGCTGCTTACTTCGAGTTTTGAAAAGAAATGAAAACCTGCAAATAAAAGAAAACAAGAATAAAAAATAAATTGAGGAAAAGAGAAACTATTAATAGATGAAAATGAACTTGTAAATGCATACCTGGAAGAAAATTTACGGTAAATTTTACCTTTTTTGAAGCTTCAAGTTCTCCCAATTTTTCTATAAATTCAACATCGTTTTCTTATTTTAATCTAAAATGCTAAGTAATGATTTCATCTTTTCCAAAATTACATCAGAAAACTAGAGTAGTAAAAATGAGTTCTTAGAATTATTTGTGAATAAAAAAAAAATTCGAGTGATAGAAAGGGTATGAGTCTGAATAGGAATGCGATCTTGATCCTCATATAAATCATAGATTGGAATGGTTTCTTGAATGTTGGAATCATAAGTATGATTATTTGTTTGAAAATTAAAACTATTTGAAACAATTTCTGATTTAGATTGTTCTTCATTTTCACATGTGATTAGACTTTGATCATGAGGATTCAATTGTAAAGAAGACACATCAATATCCTCAATGTCAAAGTAGTTATCATAAATAACTTCAAGATATTCATTAGAATTCTCTTCGATTTTATTCAATGAATTGAGACAAGAAGTAATATTTATCTCATGTCCACTAATTCCAGAAGAATGATTATTAATTAATTTTTTATCCTGATAAAAACCAATTGGCAATTCATTTAGATCAGCCTCTCTGTTTTTTGAAATATCTTTAATATGAAGAGAGGTTAAATTTCTGTTAGAAAAATTATCAAGATAAAGAGAAAAATATGAATCTGAAACAATGCATTTGAAAATATCTCTATTTGAGCACTCTGGTGTATTTTCTTCATTGCAATTTTTAGATTTAAGATCATTATCTTGGCTATTTATGCTTTCTTGAAGAATGTTGCTTTGTTGATATGAATTTAGAATTGGCTCATCATGAAATAATTTAGAAATTTGTACAGCAGATTGCTTATTATTGGAAACTTTAATCGTTGCTGGTATTTTTCGGATTATGATCTGATTTTCCGATTCTAATGCATAATGATTTTCAAATTTCAAAGTGGTGTCTTCTTCAATATTGCTGCTAATATTTTCTTGAAATTGATCAGTGAAATTAGGAGGAAATTGATCAAAGTTTGAAATAATTTCACATGGATTTTGAATGGAAGGAAGAGATAAAATATGTTCAAACCAATATAATAATTCTTTTTTCGAAGGTTTATCTTCAGTTTTTAATTTTAAACAATTTAAACAAAGCCTAATGGTAAAATCAATTAAAGACTCACCTTCAAACCTTCGTAGATCTTAAAAATCATTACATACCTGTTCGTAGATATATTCATCAAATTTACAAAGGAATATTGTAATAAATTGTTCCCAAGTGTGGATTGAAGCAACTGGAAGTGATTTACACCAGTTTCTGGCTTTTGCCAAGAATGTAAGAGTAAAAATCCTGCATAAAATACCTTCATCAATTCCTTGAAAATCATAATTTGAAACATTTTGAATAAATTGTGAAGTAATGATCAAATGCAGAAGTTTTCATCTTACCGTTAAACTTTACCTGAGACAAGAGTCTTACTATTTATGGTGGAGTATTGGAAGATGCTCTTCCAGAAATACAACTCCAAATTGGAAGTTTTAAAGGAGCCATTGTAATAAAAATGAAATGTTAGAATTCAAAGACTCCAAAGTAAAACAAGTCTCAGGCCCTCCTTCTAGCGCAAAAAATGTTGAAGCCTCAAAAGTCGTTGCAACAACATTGGGGGATAACCTCCTGGTCCGGACCGTAATACAACTCATTTTCCATTTATGATAGTGGCTCCGACTAGTTTAACTAGGTCCAGTTACCTTTTCCCTATCTCTATTGGTTTACGATGTATCTTTAACTACCAATAGATAGGGATATCAGATCAATTCTTCTTGCTGATCGAGCAAGAGAATGACCCTTAAGTTGATTTGGGTTCAGCTAAACCACAACTAAGATTTTTCCTCTTCGAGAAGAGGACTTAAAATAATGTAGAACTTAATCTAAATGTAAACTTATTCTATAATGTAAGAAAAAGAAACTAATTTAAATCCTATCTCAATCAGGTAGATATAGATCTAACCCAACTAAGAGCAAGATAATTAAATGATGAGAATTTTAAATATGTTTGGCTTTTAATTAATGTCAAACTAATAAAGAAATTCAATTAGATCACATTTGTGAATACCAAAACACATTCTATTGAGACCATTTAACTGAAATAATAAATCAACAACACTCCGGAAAAAATTCACAAAAATGATATCGATTGTCAAATCAATCAAGCCAATAATTAAACAATAATACGTGGAAGAAATTCACAACACATTACTATTTAATAAATTTGTTTTATAAGACAGATTTCTGAGTAATGGTTACTCAGAAATCATAGTTTAATCCATAAGAACAGAAATACATAACAATATTGAAACAAATTATCCATATCAACAGAAATGCATAAACATGAATAAAATGAAACAACAATTTTATTATCATAAAATTGAAACTAATATTTGATACAGAAATGACAAAAATACCAGTTAATTGAATCCGCTTCTCTGATCTTGGTCTCTAACAGTGCTTTACATTACTTGAATTTTTTTTTTCAAAACTAGAGCTGCAAAAATGCAAACTCTGTCCATCATACATAATTCAAGATATAAATAAAAAACCCTCAATAATGTTTAGATCTAAAATTTTCTCTCCTCCCTCCTACAACTCTAAATTCCTATTACAGAAATGCTTTTAGAAGTCTAGAATTGCAGAGGAGAGCAACCCCTTTTTACATTTTGCAATCTTCCATTTATAATATTTCCAAAAGAATTTTGAGAGGAGAGTTGGTTGAAGAAAAATCTGCCCAATCCAATTTTAATTACTCAAAAATTCCAATCTTTAATTGCTGGATTTTTCTCATTGATTGAGAGCTTCTTCTTCTCATCTCTTCAACTATTTTCCTGCAAAAACAAATCAAACAAAATTAAAATGCAAAAATAAAATCAAAATGTCAAATCTAGAAATTAAAATAAATCCAATTAAAACTTAATTAAATAAATAAAAAAGGAAAAATAAGCCTCATTTTGATGTCTGTGTTGATCTAATTGGCCAATGAAAACATAGACGAATGAATTTTCACTCATAAGAAGTTGTGGCAAATTAAAATGCAAAAAATAAAACTCAGAAAATTAGTTTTGTTTTAAAAATTTGTAGCTTGATATTTTTCTGAATTTTAGACCCAATAAATAATCAAATATAGAAATAAAACCTCTTCAGGAATAATCTCCATCATTTTATCTTTCCAATGAGCTGTCCTGGGCCTCATTTGGCCAAGTAAAACTCCATTTATGAGCTTTTAAAGTTGATATATTAAAATTGCCAAAAATCTGCGATTTTTGTTGCTCAGGCTTAAAAAATCAAAATTTTAAATTAGATTATTATATTTAATTAATTAATTATAATTAATTGCAATTATATTATTCATCTAATTTAGTTATCATCTAATTCTAAATTAAGTTTTAATTATCTATTAATTAATTATAATTACATTATTAATTGTTAATTATAAACTAATTATTTAATAAACTACTAACTAATAATTAATTATAATTTAATTTAATTACATTAAATTAATTAATTAAATTAATTTAAAATTAAAATAACTAAACTAACACTAAACTATACTAACTTAAAACTACGCTAATATTAAACTAACACCACACTAATTTTAATCTAACACTAACACTAAACTAACATTAAAGTAATAGTACACCTACCACTACTATACTAATACTCCACTTACCTACCCACGTATGAGTGAGTTGGAAAGTCAAAGCACATGATTTAATAGCAATCGGCATATTGGAGGTGAGTTATAAAGCACGACTTCGCAAACGTCATATCAGGAAAGCTGGTGTTATCGAGGTTTTAAAGAAATGGACCCAATGAAATCTTCTGATGCGATCAAACAATATACCACATGTCCTTTGTTTTCACAATTAGCATATCGAGGGTTCAAAGGCCATCCGGGTTTTTAAAAATTTGTCATTTGAAAACTCCCGATGCGATGATGCAATTTTTTTTTTAAATGTTTTATATATTAAATTTTAATTTAATTATTTTTAATATAATTAATTTAATTAATTTAAAATTTCATGTTAAATATCAGTTTTTTCTTTTTTTTTTTGGTTTCATTTTAATGATTTTAAGTTATGAAATTATCTAAGGGGTGATTTGCCTATCTAAACTACAGCCACTTTGTCATTTTGGATTTTCGAGATTAGTAATTTATTTGAAAATTGGAGTATATTTCTAAAACCCCAATGCTTCATGATTTGGTTGTATAAGTAAAATGAAAAATATTAGTAATAACTAACTAAGAGTTAATAGTTAGACTAAATGCATCATTGAACTAATTTAATTACAAAAATGGAATATTGTACATTTCATACATTTTTTAACCCATGTGACATAATTGATTAGACTTCAAAGGAGTGCCATTTACAAACCAGTTGACCAAATGAGGCAAAACAAGTATCAATGGGAAGCTTATAAAAAATCGATTTTAACGAAGAAATCAAAACAAAAATCTAAAGAAGATGAAAAATTAATAAAAATCATAGGATAATTAACTTAATAAAAACTCTAAAAGGTGTTTAACCAAAATTTTTATAGAAAGGGTCCCCATTATTTGAAGTGAACAAGTCAAAAATGGGGGGTGTTGTTTTTTACCACAACATGACTTTAAAGGATAACATACAACATGAAGTTTGCATTTGGGAACCTGATTCATTGGAAAAGACATTCAGGTTGGCAAGAAAAATTGAATGTAAAATTATGGAAACAAGGAAGCCTACCACTCACATATATAAAGATGGAAGTGTTGCTACTCCTAGACTTCCAAAACCTACAAGGTTGACACCACTATAATTGGAAGAAAAAAGAGCAAAAGGGCTTTGCTGTAGTTGTGATAGCAAATATACTAAGGGTCATAAGTGTGTTGAGAAGAAATTGTTTTACATAGATTGTGAAGAGGAAGAAGAAAATGAACAAGAATATTCAAAAGAAGAGGATATACACCAGGAACCAACCCTAAAAGAGGAAGACATGAGTCCGACCATATCGTGTAATGCATTGGCAGGAATTACCACTCATCAAACTCTCAAGATAGAAGGACACATCAAGAAGAAAAAGGTAATAGTGTTGATTGATTCGGGTAGTACCCATAATTTAATTCATTGTAAGGTGGCCAAGGAATTGAATTGTTTCCTATACCTAGCACCAGAATGTCAAGTGATGGTTGAAAATGGAGGAACTATAAATTGCTCTGAAAAATGCCATAATATCAAGTTAACCATGGGGGAATATGTATTTAATAGTCCAATGCTTTCCATTCCTATGGGAGGTGCTGATGTTCTACTAGGAATACAATGGTTACAATCTTTGGAAATGGTAGCTTTTAATTTTCAATAAATTTTCTTGAAATTTTTTCAGAAGGAAAGGAATTCGAATTACGAGGTATCGCATGGAAGATGGGAAAGATAATAAGCTCTAATGTCATGACAAAGCTTCTAAATAAATAAAAACGAGGCGTAATTTCACAATTATGCTTAGTATAAGTTCCAACATCAAAATCATCTATTTCTGCAGATCTCCAAAAAGTCTTGGACAATCATTCCAAGATATTTGAAACTCCCAAAGGACTCCCACCTATTCGTGATCATGATCATGCTATTCATTTGATTCCAGAAATTGTTCCTCCAAACATCAAGCCTTATAGATATCCTTATGTCCAAAAGAGTGAAATTGAACATATGATTGCAGAAATGTTAGAGGCTGGTATAATTCAACCTAGTCAAAGTTATTTCTCTGCTTCAGCAGTATTGGTGCACAAGAAGAATGAATCATGGTGCATGTGTTAAAATTATAGGGAGCTCAATAATGTCATCATTAAAGATAAATTTCTCATTCTTGTGATTGATGAATTATTGGATGAATTACATGGAGCAATTTATTTTACCAAGTTGGATCTTCATTCATGATATCATCAAATTAGAATGAAGAATGAAGATATTACGAAAACAACATTTCGAACTCATGAGGGTCATTATGAGTTTTTGGTTATGCCTTTTGGCATTACCAATGCACCTTCTACATTTCAAGGTTTGATGAATTTTTGCTAGTATTTTTTGATGATATACTAATCTACAATAGGTCTTGGAAGGATCATGTTCAACATGTTGATAGGGTGCTCAAACTATTGCAGGAGAAACAATTATATGAAAAAACATCCAATGTCTCTTTGGAGTACAAGAGGTGGAATATCTAGGTCATATTGCATCTCACAAGGGTGTTAAGGTAGACCCTAAAAAAATTAAAGCCATTAAGGAATGGAAAGTCCCCACAACCATAAATAAGTTGCGAGGATTTCTCGGGTTAACATGGTATTATTGCAAGTTTGTTAAGAATTATGGGAGAATAGCAGCACCTCTAACAACATTATTGAAGAAAGATGAATTTTCATGTACTATTGAAGCAAATAAGGCCTTTGAACATCTTAAAGAGGCAATGTGCCTAGCACTAGTCTTAGCTACGCCAGACTTCACAAAAACCTTTATTGTGGAATGTGATGCCTCAGGAAATGGAATTGGTGTTATTTTAATGCAAGAAAGAAGACCCATTTCTTTGAAAGTCATCCAATCAAAGGAAAGTATTTATAGAAATATATTTATGAGAAGGAAATGTTAGCAATACTACATGCACTAAAGCAATGGTGACCTTACCTAATGCGAAGACACTTCAAGGTAAAAATTGATCATGATAGTGTTGAACACTTTTTGGAACAAATACTATCTTCAGAAGAGTAGCAAAAATGGGTCACAAAGATGTTGGGTTATGACTTTGAAATAATCTACAAAAAATTGAAGCTAAATGTTGTTGCAGATGCACTCTCAAGAAAGAATGAAGATGTGGAAGCATTTCTTTGTACCATTTCTATTATCCAACCAGATTGGATAACCGAAGCAAGGTATGAATGGAAGAAGGACGAAGAGGTGTGGACACTTATTCAAAAGTTGCAGCAAGATCCTAGTGCATCTGATACATTTAGTTGGAAAAATGATTCCTTATGGTACAAAGATCGCTTATATATTTGTAAGAATTCCCAACTAAAACAAAAGTTTCTTTTGGAATTGCACACTTCTCCTTTAGTAGGACACTCAGGATTTTTAAAAAATTACCACAGGGTGAAGAAAGATTTTTTTTGGGATGGCCTTAAATCTGATATTCAAAATTTTGTGGCGGAATGTTTATTTTTCCAACAAAATAAAGTTGAGACAATTAAGACCTTGGGTCTTCTACAATATTTATCCATTCCAAGTCAAAGTTGGGAGGATATTTCAATGGATTTTATCATAGGTTTACCTAAGTCCGAAGGAAAGAGTGTCATCATGGTGGTAGTTGATAGACTTACCAAGTATGCACAGTTTTGTGAATTATCTCATCCATTTAAAGCAAGTACAATTCCTACAAAAATTATGGACACAATTCAAAATATGCATGGAAACCCAAAGGTTATTGTGAGCGACAGAGATCTCATTTTTACTGGAAATTTTTGGATGGAGTTATTTTCTTTTTTGGGTACTCAATTAGCTCATAGTTCAACTTATCATCCTCAATCTGACGGTCAAATTGAGATAGTGAATAAATGTTTGGAAGGATATCTTTTTTTTTTTGTATCTGATAAACAAACACAATGGGTCAAGTGTTTACCTCTCGCTGAATGGTGGTATAACACTTCCTTCCATACTGCAGCAAAAATGATCCCATTTATGGCACTATATGGATATCATCCACCATCCATCACATTATCTTTAAGAGAAAATTCTAAGGTTCAAGCAGTGCAAGATCACATTGAGCATCAAAAAGAAGTTCTCCAACTCTTAAAGGATAAACTAAATTTGGCACAAAATCGAATGAAACAACAAGTAGATCAACATTGCAGCAAAAGAAGTTTTGATGTAGGAGATTGGGTATTTTTACGGCTACAACCATACAAAAAAATGTCCCTCAATCAAGCTAAGAAGGATAATAAATTATCGCCAAAGTAATATAGTCCTTACAAGGTGTTGCAAAAGATTGGTAGTATGGCATACAAATTGGAGCTTCCTTCTTCTTCGTGAGTGCATCCAGTTTTCCATTTTTCATGCTTAAAGAAGGTTATAGGTGAAATATTCCAGGTCAAACAATATTTCCAGAACTTGATGAGGAAGGAAAATTCATATTGGAACCTGAAGCGGTCATGAAAACAAGAACTCAATAGCTACAAAATCGATCAATTTCAGAGTATCTCATCAAGTGGAAGAACTTACCCACTGAATATTCTAAATGGGAGAATGAGAATTTTATACAGAAGCACCCAGTGCTACTCAAGCATTGAGGACAACACTTTTTTGAAGGACAGGGGCATGTTAGGTACCTATATTAATAGTTTAGTCCCTTATTGTTATTAATGTAGCCCCCTTATTGTTATTCGTGTACCCTTGTAACCCCAATATTGTTATTATTGTGCCCTTACATTGTTATTGTTAGGTCGACTAGGATTATATTGTGGGCCCATGGACTCCTATATATAGAAGGAGGTTTTGGTCATTTGTGTCATCCAAGAATTTTTCATTATGTATTGGAGTTTTCCCCCTCAAAGTGGTTGATTTCTAAGGCCTTGATCTCTCTTTTCTTCTATTTTTGGAGCTGGTTTCATAACAATTTTTCATTAGCTTTCATAGATCAAGTTTTAGATACATTAGTAGGGAAGAAATATTTTTCATTTTGGATGGTTTTATTGAGTATAATCAAATTCAAGTAGCACCTAAAGACCAAGATAAAACCACATTTATCTTTCCATGGGGAACTTATGCTTACCGAGTACTTCCTTTTCGATTATGCAATGCCCCTGCAACATTTCAAAGAGAAGTATTAGGAATTTTCTCTGATTGAATATATGATTGTGTGGAAGTGTATATGGATGACTTTACAGTATATCGAAATTATTTTGAAGAAGCTCTTGAAATTTGGAAAAAATTCTCATAAGATACAAGGAAAAAAATCTCTCATTAAGTCATGAAAAATGTTTTATGGTGTTTACTGAAGGAATTTCTTTAGGAGATCATATTTCAGGGAATAGAACTAAGGTGGACTCATCTAATGTTGAAGTTATTTCCAAATTAGCAATCCCAAATTGTCAAAAATACATTAGGAGTTTTTTTGGTTTTACAGGATACTATAGAATATTTATAGAAAACTTCACAAAAATTGCATCTCCACTCTTCAAATTGCTCACTAAGGATAGTGAATTTAGCTAGAACCCTGAGTGCCAAACGACATTTGAAACTTTGAAAGAAAATATATCTGAAGCACCCATTTTAAGAGGAACAAACTGGAAACTACCTTTTCATATCTCAATTGATGCTTCAGATACAGTTTTGGGAGTTGTATTGGGATGAAAATACTTGACCCCTTATGCCATCTATGACACAAGTAATAATTTGACTCCTGTTGAGTTAAATTATGTTGTTACTAAAAAAGAGTTTCTATTTGTTGTCCATGCTATTAACAAGTTTAAACATTACATCACTAGCTATGAAACCTTCATTCACATAGATCATTCTGTAATTAGATATCTAATGAATAAATCTATCACTAATGGTATAATCACAAGATGGTTGATACTATTAAAAGAATTCAATATTTCCATTTTAGATCAACTTGGAAAACAAAACATAGTTGCTGACTTCTTGTCTAGAATTCAAAATGATAATAATGATACACCAGTTGAGGATAGTTTTCCTGATGAATATATTTTTTCAATATCTACGAAATATCCATGGTTTGCAGACATTGCCAATTACTTAGCCATAGGAAAACTACCATCATATTTTTTCCCAGAGAAAAGAGAAGGATAATTCAAATGAGTGCATCATATTCATGGGTAAATGATTAATTATACAAGATAGGTCCAAATCTCATCATTAGAAGATGTGTACTAGAAGATGAAATACCTGAAAAATTGAAATCATGCCATGATGAGCCATGTGGAGGACACTTTTTTGATATAAGGACTGACTATAAAATCCTTATTTTAGGATATTATTGGCCTTCCCTTTTCAAATATCTCAAGGAGTATGTTCAAAGATGTGACAGTTGTTAGAGAATGGGGAAACCTGTTCCTACAGATTAAATTCCCTTACAACCACAGGTACTCATCGAACCCTTTGAAAAATCGGCTCTGAATTTTGTGGGACCAATCAATCAACCATCAAGATAGAAGAGGTATATTCTTGTATGCAATGATTATGTCACTAAATGGGTGGAAATTAAAGCACTTTCTTTTTCTAATGAAAATGATTTAGTCTAATTTATTTTTTAGGATATTTTTACTCATTTTGGTGTCTGAAGGGAAATTGTGATAGATCAAGGAACTCAGTTTACCTCAAGAATGGTGCAAATATCGTAGAAGAATACAAAATCAAGCACAGGAAGTCTACTCCATACCATTCACAGGAAAGTGAGAAAGTGGTGTCTACTAATAAAGTGATTGAATTAATCCTCACAAAGATTGTACATCTACATAGAAAGGATTGGGCAGAAAGGATTCTGAAAGAATTACGGGCCTACCAGACTACATGGAGAAATGCAACACGACATGCTCCCTATGAACTTGTTTATGGGAAGAAAGTCTTATTTCCAATAGAGTTACAAATCAGAACCTTCAAAACAATAGTCAAATTGGGACTTGACTTGTTAGAATCACAAAAGCATAGAATGGAACAACTCAATGAGCTTGATGAAATAAGACAAGATGCAGTTAAAAATACCAATGTAGTTTAGCAACAGAGATCTAGATGACATGATAAATACATTAAATAAATAAAATTCCTAGTAGGATATTGGGCACTTCTATTTGAATCAATGTTCAAAGACTTCCAAGGGAAATTTCAAACTCATTGTCTTGGGCCTTATGAGATTGAAAGAGTCTTTGATAATGGAGCAGTCAGGATTAGGACTATCGATGAAGAAAGGGTTCCTCTTCTTGTAAATGGACATCAACTAAAGGTCTATCATAAGCCACTAAAAAAAGAGGATTTTTTCAAAAAAATTCAAGATAATGCTAATATGAAGTTGGTGAAAAAGAATATTTCTTCTTCCCCAACTTAGTCTTCTTTTTATTTTCATATTTAAATATATATATATATATATAATTGTATAAGTATGAAAAAAAAATCATTGATTGGCATTCATATACAGAAAATATAAGGTGAAAAACATAATGTATTTCTAACATCTTACATTTTCTTCGTTCCAATTCTACAAATTCCAAAGTATTTGCATTTCCCTTTCTTTTCAAAAAAATAAATTTTAGCTACAGAATTGTTGAATTTATACATCTCTCATAAAATTCTGCAGCTCTTATATACCTCTGCAGCACAGATGAGCCAACCCTATTGACAGAAGGAGCTGAAGACTAAATTGGATATCATACTGAAGAATGTACTAAAAAACACCCGAGGAATCAAGAAAAAAAAGAAACAATAAAGGTTATCTATATCCAAGGTATGATACCAAATTTTGTTTAAATAATAAGGTTCAAAAAATTGATACATATGAATTAGATGATCATATACTACCAGCTCAAAATGTCATCATTAAAAAAAAATTATTATGCCAAATCAAGATCTAAATCTCATAATTCGCCACCAAAATCTCATCATGATCTCCTCAACGATCAAATATGATCTCATTCATTAATAATTTAAACGGTCATGTCCCATTCCAAAACCTCACTCATGCTCCTAAAACCTTGTTCATTCATTTTCTTACCTACATGTCTCTACCCTTTCACAACATAACTCATCCATGTTTCAAGATCATACTAAAACCCTCAATTCACCCAGTCAAAAGAGACACTCTTGGAGGTAAAACTCTTAGAAAGATATGGGTCTGATAGTGAGAACAAAACCTGTGGGAAATAAATTCATGGAGGGATATCCACAATTAAAGGAGATACTATATAAATTAGAGTGTCTTAACTTCGTAGAGAAATTTAATGGCTTTCACAAAGAACTCACGAAATATTTTTCTAGAGCCTTCGACGGAGTAGAGGTTGAAATCAGTGACATCAAATTTTCAGTCACAGACTCCTTCATGGAAAAATCTACTGGACTTCCAAATACAGGTGAAAGATGGTTCAAGAACAAAGGAATCAATGGAGAAGAATGGAAATTATTCTTGAAAAACCCAGGTATGGACACTAGTATTTTCAAAAAGGGATTCCATAGCACAACTCTTAAAGGTAAATGGAGAAATATGATGTTGATAATTCATAAATTTGTTACCTATGAAGGAAGGTTTGGTTGTATGTTCTTCTATCATGTTAGGTTACTGGTGAATTTTCTAGAAGATAAAGAGATAAACCTTCCATACTTTTTACTAAATAGCTTAAGGAAGATGGTAGGGATGGTTCAAAAAATGATTCAATTCATACATAATACAATGTATCATAATGGATTGATAAAAATTCTTATTGAATTTCATTTAAAAAGCATAGGAGATACTTGGTAAGATTTATTAACCCAAAATCATTTTCAAGAAAAAGAAGAAGAGCAGCCTAGTGATAACAAAGGAAAGAGGTAGAAAGAGAAAAGTTGAGAACCTTGTTGTGGATGAACAACCATCTCAAACACAATCAGAAAATGAAATTCCTATTTCACAGTTGTTTGGAAAGGTCAAGAAACAAATTGATAAAAATAAATGAAGTAGCATGAAAGGAAAAGGAAAATTTATAAGCATATAGAAATAAAAAACTCAAAATCTCCCACAGACAGCAAGAAGATGTTCCAGACTTAGCAAAGCAACCAAAAATCCACCCCTAGAAGTAATAGAACTTGTTGATTTGGAAGAAAATCTTGAGGTGCCATCACATATTATTTCTTCTCCCACACATGATCCAAGTAGAAGAACTCCATAAATTGATCCAGTTCAGCAAGAGATATATGATTACATTGAGTCTTTAGAAAGAAGAAAAGTAGAAAAGACATCAAATTCTAAGGAACTGCCTTCTAGTCCACAAAAACCTATATTAAATACTATAAAAGAAGAAACTTTTAACTAGAGACACTAAATAGGAATATTAAGCAGGAAAATGAAGCTCTGAAGATGCAGAATAAAATTGATACAACCATCAATGATAATACTCTGAACAGATATCTAAACAGACAGATCATAAATTTGAAGTATAAAATTCTAATGAAGAAACCAAAAATAGCAGTGACTTCAAAGAAAGGAAAGAAGATAAAGTTATATGTCCTGGTAGAAGTGTTAGATCATATGCAGTGATTAGGTGAAGACTCAAAATTTTGAAATTGCATGAGGACATGCAATGGTCTGTTAGTGGGGGTATGTTGAGCCTCGAGACTAGCTCTATTTTTGACATCCATTTCACTACTTTTCCTTCCTTTTTGACAAAATCCATAAGCTCAATCAGTGTTGGTTTGCACATTTTCAGTTTGGAAAGGTATTTGAATTATCTCTCTTTTATATTTTATGTTTCTTATTATTTGAATAAAAATTGTATTTAGCTACAGAATTCATGCAATTCTGTAGCTAATCTCTGTTTCTTCAGCTACCGAAATTGTTTAGTAGGTTCTGAAGAAGGAATAGAGGAGTGAAGTACATGGGCAATTTGGAAATGATCCACACGTGGATTTTATCCTACTTCCTTGTGCAAGATCGAGAAGGATAGTGCCTAAAATCATGGTCAAAGGGTTATTCAAAGCAAAGGGCTAAGACAAGCGAACAAGAAGTTGAAAGCTTCACAATTTTCTCTCCACATAGCAAATTGTGAAAGCTATGAAAACAACATTTACGTTTAGAGTTCTATTCCTAGTTTAATTATTCCTTTTAGGTGAGATAACCTCAAACAGTCAATTTGACTCTGTTATAAATATAGGGTTGTATAAACTGGGGATAAGCTTAATTTTTATTGTAATATTGCTACACATTAAAACTCTCTTTTTAACAATTAATGGAGAAGACGTGTTCAGAATCACCAAAGCATAATTAGTTACAAGTGAATTAATAACCATTCTGTTGTGGAGGGCCGCTGGACAAAAGAGGTTTAGTTGTTTAATATTCTATTGTTTCATTATTTAAGTCTTCTGCTTTCCACATAGTAATTGTTGATTTTTCCACATAGTAAATTTTCGAATGCTTTGCTTTCCTAAAACATATCGATATCATAATTCTGTTAGAATTTACATTTCATAAAATGATACCTTTCTTGCATTCTCTTGCACAGTAAATACATGTTTCATTTTTCGTTTCATAGATTAGGTATGCATTCTAATTTTGAATAGTAGATAAAATGCTCTATTTTCTTTCCTCATTTTGAACAGTTCTTAAATTTCCTTAGCATAGTTACTTAGATTTAGTATTGTTGGTTTGATATATGTATTTGTAGAACTTAGATTAAAATATATGCTTTGTTTCATCATTGAACAAGATTAGATTTAAATATATACTCGGTTTTCATAGGATTAATTTAGACATATATTTCAATTGGTAGATAAAAGAAAGTTTTGATATATATTTAGTTAGACTTAGATATAGAGGATTAAATATTTTGTTCAGATTAATAGATGGTTTAATTAGATGTTTTTCTCCTTAATTAAATAGGTTTAGAAGTAATTTAGATAGATATTTTAAAGATAACCTTATCCCAATTTCTGGCATAGAGTAGTCTAACACAGTTAATATTTATCACTTAGATTGATTTCTTTTTATGCAATATAAATTTATCATAGATTAGTTTTCTTTCTTAGACAAAAATTTCCTTTTCTTGCTTCTTGTAAATTTTACCTTTTCTTACTTCTTGTAAATTTTTCCTCTCTTCTTTAAGAATAATCTATAGATTAACTTCCTTTCTTATACTAATATTAAACATTTCCTTTTCTTCCTTCTTATTTTTATTTTTCAAGCATTAAAATTCTTCTTTAAGTGAATTTAATTTCTTATCTTCTCATAAAACTACAAAACATGAAAAAAGATTAAAATCTCTTCTTGTTTCTATTCAACTTGCATCTTTAGATTAGTTAAAAATAGAATTCTCGTTAGAGTTTTGATAGTTAAAATTAGACTCCATCATTTATTAGTTTCTTAATTTCATTTAAACATTAAAGATAAATGAAAAATCCAAACAAACATATAAAATCAAACACAACGAATTAAGAAAGAAAAGACTTCTAGCATATATCGTGCACCTGCACTTCATAAGATTACTAACTCTGGTCGATAATTTATGATATAATTTTAAGACATTAAATTGACTAAACAAATAATAAAAGGACAATTGATATGGGAATAGAGTCTTATGTTCTCCCAAGCCAATGTGAAAAAGCAGGTTGGTCATACATTATTAGATATGATCCAAGAGGAAGTCCTATAAAGTATAATGTAGTAGAAGAATATGATATTAAATAAGAATATGATGCAGAGATGGAGTAGGTACATGTCATGTTAGATGAAGAAGTTGAATAAGTTTATATATATCTATATAACAATGTTCTCAATGATGATATTGGTAATACAATTATAAAAAATGATAGTGATGATGATATTGTGATGGTCAATATTTTTACTATCAATTATGAACTGATCATACTTATGTGGAGCTAGATGGAGATCAATGATATTGAATTTTTTAAATATAGTAGGAATATCACTATATATTTTCTATGATTTGTTCTCTTTAAAATGTTTTCTTTTATCGGTAACTATGTGTTGTTAAGTTTTATGTCACTTTTTATGTATCATTGATTGGTTAGAAATAATTGACCTGGATTTCTCCCATAACATACCTTCCTATAACTTCCTAAACCATATTGGGAATTTGTTGATTGATTTGACCCATTAATGAATATCGAACCATGTAACTCACTAACCTTAGTAACCTTTTAACCCTTCACCCTCATCCACAACAAGAACCATGTGCTTGCTCTGAAACAACTACCTAGTCCCTAAATGGATTTTTTGAGTTGTAACTTTCGTTTGGAAACCAATACAAGGTTTAAAATAAAGAATTTTTTTGGGGGGTTTTGAATATTGTTTGGGGTGAGGGATTAGGATTTAGGGATCGAGGGTTTAGAGGCTTTAGTGGTTAGGGAGTTACTTTGGTTTAAGCATTAATACGTTTACATATAACTATATTACACATATTATATAAAATATACATAGAAAAAATTATCGCAAGAGAAAAAATAAATAAAACAAAAAAATTAAACACATAAAATTGTCATGCAAAAACCTTAACAAAATAAATGCACTCCCAAACTCGTTGACCTCTAAATTAAATGACTCAACCTTCCATTAAGAAGTATGTGCAAAGGAGAACCTCGCAAAAAAATTCTTTGGATCCACCTAACGTTTCAATATATATAGTGCAAAAGGGATGAACCCACTGACATTTGCATTGGATTGACCCCACCTACCTATAAGGATGGTGTTCAGAGGAGTAGACATGTTCAAGGAAATAATGACCACACCAACTTATATATGTATGGATCAACCCCACAACGTATTTGGTTTGTCTTCTAAATAATCCCTTGTCATATTGGTCAATTTTTAGGGTAGACAATACCACCGCACTTGTATGTTTTGAGACTAGACAGAACTTGAACTCTAGGTAAGGAAAGCAAACTTTGTATGCCTCTTTCCAGTGGAAAATAAAAAGAAAGTAGAGATTTTGCCTAATGTTGGAGCAAGGATACCTATGATATTTGTAGGACCAATTCCTAATTGATTCAAAACAATTCTAGATGGGGTTATTCTAGCATAGTCCCAAAAAAAATTCCCTTCCTTTGAATCAACTTGTAAAAAACTCAAAGGTTTGAGGGAAAATAATAGTGAAATTAGTATTCACTCAAAAAACAATCGATTTGATTACCTACTAATAAAAATGTTGATATATTAAAAGAAAAAGTTAATATTTAACTTTTATATTTTTAGGATTTGTTAAGCCCTTGAGATTGCATGAAGGAACCTTTGTTGAGAACTATATTATGGTTTCCATGTTTGTGTAAAACATAAATAACGCTTGTATCCAAATATTTCATTGGATAGTTTCTACGAGCCATATTTTGATTATATATTATATTTAATTTGTTAAATAAATGGTATGACAAGTATAAAATTGTGGTTGTGAAGTGTTATTATACATAAACCTACCCAATTTGTTATTATGCAAGAGTGCTTACATGTTGGGGTTTAGTACTATATGTGTGTATAAAATGTAATATTGGTAGATATGTATATATTGAACATGGGATTAGTGATATAATATATATTTTATGTTGGAAATTCAAAATCTATGGTGAATTTTTTATCCTTGTAATTACTTGTGATTGTTATTATTCAATTATCGTTAACTTATTTTTCATCAAGCAATTATACTTCAACTTTTTAAACAAGAATCCATAGTGCACAAAATACTACACATTCTTACCCTTGGAAAAGCGACAATGGGGGGAAATCCCATCAAATCATTCCTTGTAGATCATCTTCAACAAGAGAGATATCCAAGCCAAAGATCAATTAACCAGTATTGAACCAGGTCACCTAAATTCCAAGTCATCCCTCCACTAAGCAACAATTTTACACAATTATGTCATCGATTTTTCCATAAAATTTCTCATAATATACCACATAGTTGTTCACAGAACCATCCTAAAAGGAGTCAATTATCATTCCTTAATAGGGCTAAATTTTGGCTTTTTCATCTAGCCTCGAAATTTTCTTTATCAATAGGGATAATTTCCTCAGACTACAAAGTATTTCCATAAGAGCACTACCTTAGAATTTACATGAATAAGGTGCATCATTCTCACATCACAAAGAGATTGCCTTAGAATTTCATATGCTTCCTCATAGATTTAGACTTCATATGTCACAAACCTGAATTTCTTCCACATAAGAGAGATTTGAATTGTATCTAGTGGTGGAGTATTGGTGCCAATATTTAGTTGTTTCCATAAAAAATTGATGCCTCTAATAGTTTAGCCTATTTGTCTTCGTAGAGGGCCAACTTGGTATTTTTAGGGACTAAAATATGAAAGAGTATTTTATCACTCACAAACTTATTTAATGTACATAAAAATCCTCCATTATATAGCAATGGAGGAAGCCCAGTCTCAAATAAGGATAAATACAACAACAGGGCAAATGTAAGTCCCTATATGAGATTACAACTCACCATACTTAGCTTATGGGAAAATAAAACATTGGAAAAGAAAAACTCCAACACTCCCCCTTAAGTGAAACATATGGAGTAACTAAATAAGAAATAAAACAAAGAATAGGTCTCGGCAATGAGCCCTTATTAGGTACCCATGTACAAACTCTCATAAGCAGAGAAAGAGAGAAAAATTGGTGGGAAAAAAATCCTCCCTCCCAAAAAGAGAGAAATATGACAATGCTCAAATTATCATGGAGCTGAAATTGTACATCTATAATAATCCACAGAATGGAAAGACCATAGGCCTTCTCTAATCAATAAGTATGAAATGTTGAAGTGCCAAAACTCTGAATATGAGATTTTTGAAGCCTCAATGAGGTTGATCGATCTCTGAAGTAGGATTTTTGTAGAGGAACAAGGATGGAAAAACAAGATCAACTTCTCCAAAAAATATTCAGATAAAATAGGTGTCAATAAAAAAATAGGGCAAAAGACTTCAAACAGGAGCAACACCATCAACCAAAAAACAAAAAATGAGGCATGTAACAACGGAAAACTCAGCTCAAATGTCGTACAACAACACTCCTGAAGTTGTCTGAACATTGTCACCAACACACGGATCAAACACAAAATGAAAATTGTCAACATGGAAACAATATTTGTCACCATCTAATTTCCCCCCCTAAAAAATAACTTCAGAAGGAGCGAGAATCAATAGTCTCCATTGTGGGAAAATCCCCCCCCCCCTGAAACACAACTTAGGGTATATTGACAATCAACAATGAACAACTGATGTAACATGATAATATAAAGTCTTCAAGCATTGGTTCAATTGATGCCATGACCATCCATCGATCCATCCACAGTTGATTCTGATGGTTGGCACTAGTCCACAATTTATCCTTTCACGTCTTTTCTGCAACAATCCGAATGTTGGGATAGTAATTGACCAAGAATTTTGGAACTTGGATGATTTTCTTTGATGAGGATGTGCAGATAGCTCAATTTTTGTTTCTGCGGATGAAAAGTTCAGTGCAACATCATTGTCATTTGGAATGACATTTGGAGCCATGCCATCTATTTGTCTATCATAATCAACAAGAGTGTTTCCTTCAAGCACCTCACAGTTGGATGTTGGTGATGAGGCAACAACAGGATCATATTCAATATGTACTCTTGATGTCTGCACTATAGGATTAATAGGAGCAACAATTCCTTGTCCATTATTCCGAAGTCCTCCTCTGATATATTCCATTTTGATCAACAATCACAATCCAATACCACTAGTATGCTTTTCAAAAATAGGTGTGACAAAGGCATGTGATGTGTCATGATCATCAGCTTTAGTCTTCTGAAAATCAACATCATCAAGTTTGTAAGGAGATCTTGGCTCATCAACATCGACCATCTCCATCTCAAATTTTTGAAAAAGAATAACTTCCAAACCATTATCATTACCTTTTTTAAGTGGTCCCAGGGTGGATCCCAGAGTGACGGTTAGTTCACGTGATCGATTCCCAATGAGGTGAGTATGAAAATCCAACATGCCCCCTCAAACGCAAATCGGGGAATCAAACCTGGGCCAAGGCTCTGATACCATTAAAGAGTATTTTATTATTGACGAGCTTATTTAATGTACAGGAAAGCCTCCATTATATAGAAATGGAGGAAGCCTAGTGTCGGACAAGGATAACTATGATAAGGCAAATGCAAGTCCCTATGTGAGCTTACAACTCACCATACTTAGCTTATAGGAAAATTAAGTGTTGGAAAAGACAAACTCCAACCAAATATACCATTTAAAATTTAATTTTCTTTCTTTAACAAAATTATTTTGACTCAAGCATGAAAATGTGATTGATAATAATTGTAAAAATGACTATATGCATTATGAAGACTGATACTAGTTAAAATTTCAACATTTTATCCCTAAAGTGGATTATTATTAGCGATGGTATGAAAAAATAATTTGGTACGAGATTTTGTGGAAAAGATTCATTATTGGCTTGTACAAATTTTGAATTGAAGAGAAGTATGAGTTTATATAGGTTGTGTGTGTATAGAGTTATTTTTGTGGAAAAATATAGAGACCCTTAACAAAAACAATCATAATCATGCCAAAGAAAACAATTCTTGTTTTATAACTTTAAATTTTGCATTGATGTCAAATGCACCCCAAGGTACACTAAATGTAAGCCTACTACTCTAAACTCATTAAATTTGAGTGATTCATGGTAATTTTTTAATAAATTCATTTTACATAATCCTATATACTTATTTTTACATTTCCATTCATAAATACCCTACTGTGCAAAAATAGGTAAGAGATGCCTAGTAAACCCTACAAATACACAACCTATTTGTAAAAGGAGTGCCAAGGTTGTATTATATGTTATATCAGAGAAATAAATTTATTGGATGTGTTAGTTTATCATATTATACCTATTCTTGTTTTTAACTTTACAATTGCAAGCTTAAAAAGGTTGTTGTGTGAAAAAGAGGGCAAATTTGCATTATAATTTAGAAGGTCAAAATTGCACTACATTACCAAAGAAAGTGCATGCCCAAGTTTAGTTGTAGCTACCAATATTGTTAAATTAGTTGGAATATGGAGTTATATATTTGGTAAATTTATGTATATTATTTAAAATTCAATTGAAGAATAGGAGAGGTTGTTTTCATGCACCTAAATCTGGGATTTCATGTAAATGTAAAAGTAAAATTTCCCTAAAGTAAAATGCATGTCTTAATCTCAATTTTGACCCAAATTTATTAGTTAAACTTGTAGAAGGTGTAAATTTGTGTTTTTACACTAATATATAACTTTATAATGGTATTTGTAGATAATACCTATTATGCATTCTTTATAAAACCAAAGGGCCAAACTGTTAAAATTGACTATATAAAAATACATGCCCAAAAACAAAACGACTTCCATAATTTAATATTTTAATTATAATTTGCTTATTCCAATATTTTTAACATGCTTATATAATTAAGAGTGCACTTACACTCTTAAAAAAATTATTTACATGCAAAAATATTCACAAGCATTCGATTAATCATAAGATAAGATTACATAAGAGAAAAATGCATGACCAAAGTTTGTTCACCTCCAAATTGATTGATTCAAGTTGGAGAGTATGTAATTTATCTTTTTACATCTGCATATCCATTTGTTTGTGCATTCAGATAAATAAAACCATTTGATGTGCAAAAAGACCAAACTTTATCTAATAAAATGAAAATGTCATTTTAATATCTCAATATTCTTATTTTATTAGGTAACATTTTAAATTTTTATTCTTATTTTAATATCTCAATATTCTTATTTTATTAGGTAACATTTTAATTTTTTATTCTTATTATATTGTGATAGGGTGATAATGGGAATGGACTAGCTTCAAAGCAAGAATATTACTAATAATTTCCATATTAATTTCATGTAAATTATATTCATTTATAATTGAATTTATATATATAATTATTTTCACCTAATTGGAAATGTTGATGCCAATAATTAATCACTTGAATCCATCAAACCAATAAAGACATTTGAAAAAGGAAAACAATGAACTTATTTCATTGGTTATTTGTGGAATAACGTGAGAGAAAAAATAAAGGTGAAGAGTTTTGATCGAATATATACAATGATATAGGGTAATCAACATCTTTTAAAAAGAGTATTTATCACATATATTCAATTATGAATTTTAGTTTGATACGTTTATATGATAAAATGTGCATGAGATTTCGAGTGAGGTTGGTGTTGGTAGAAGCGATGCACCAATTACGCAACATCCTAGCACTAGCCATATACCCCCAATATTATTTCCCATTTCCCTTTCTTCTTGCGGCTCATGGCCTAATGATCTAAAGGGAAACACCTTCAGAGGCCCACAATACACCTTCCTAGTGGATGCCAAACCATGAATATGACTGTGGAAATAATATAATTAGTGATTTTATCAATTGCTTTCTTAGATTGACACATGTTACCAACAGTGGAACATTACTAGTTACCTTTTAGGTGGATGAGAAAATTGTTCTGATCAAGGTAGGAAAAATCACATGTATTTATGAATCTCTAAATTATATCTTATTATATAATTGAAATGTATGTCTCCCCAATTATTTTAAAATAATGATGATATTGTTTCACACGAAAAAAACATATTTTAAAATATTCCCTTTTGAATGACATGGTAAATAAAATAAATAGAATTTAATTGTTGATTATTTGTAAAATCTATTCACAATTGATTTTTCCCATAAATTAATAGTGATTAATATTTATGTTTTTCTTAAGAAATAGAAAGGAAACAATACTGAGGCTAACAATGGAAAATAATCACATGACCATGGAGTACGGTCTAATGAGGGTAGTGTACAACCCATGCATGACATCATTATGGATATAAAATAAAAAATATCAATTACAATTATTATATTTGCTTGTAAATGGTGTGCTTATATCTTTCTTGTTTTAATGGTAGAATGTGTAGATGATGATGCTCAGAAATTAGAGGAACGCATGGTAGTTGAACTAATGGTTTTGACTAGTCTATTTGGTAAAGAAAAATGTAATTATATGTGTATTAATGAACTACTTCTATAAATAATAATTACCCATATCTATTTAACATTTTTTTCCATTGCAATCTATGCTCCTTTGTAGCAGATTGCATCTTATTCAAAGTACATGACTATATGTACAATGAATATATAATGAACACTATCAAAGGAACCAATAACTAAATAGAATCAATAAATGGATGAGTCAATCATGAAATTTATACAAACTGAGAAATAGAAAAAGAAGTGTATATATTATGAGACACGTGTATAATGGAAACATATCTCTATGATACAAATTGTTAATATAAAATATGTGTTGCTACAATTTTGGTTATATTACCTTCCTATCCATGAACCTTATATGTTTTATATGTACAAACCCAAACATTTTCACACACATTTTTTTCATTTACCTTTAATTTTTTATTTCTTGCATTCTATGCATGAATCTTACAATGTCAATTTCAATTATTTTTTCAATAAATAAATTGGGTATGGGGAATTGAGAGTAATGTTAGTGGGAGGGGAAAAAGGAGCTTCCACCTTCTCGTGGTTAGCCTATTTAATAGACTCAATAAATTAATATTGAAATGAAGAGTGTTGGAAACTAGGATAATACTAAGAGGGAGGGTGATATAGAAATGGCAAGAAATTTTCTGTTGCTAATGAATTCGAATTGAAAACAAGAGACACAAATTTCTTCTACAATTCTGCGAAAATGGAAACACACAATAGAAACAGATGCAATAATATGCAACCATGAATAACATGAATAACACAATGATTTTATAGGGGAACCAAACTGGGAAAAACACTTCCACTTCTTTGCATTAATTCAAATGAGAATATGGATCTATTACAATGACAGCTTCAATCCTGAAGCGCCACCTACACTGCAGCACTGATCTCCTGCTCACTAACCTTCTCTGACCAACACTTATCCAAAATAGGCCTCAACATTCCTCCTATTTCCTTATGCAATCCTTGAGGAAATTAGCTCCTAAAATATAGGAGAATTCCCTATTTCCTTGCGCAATTGCTAGAGGAATTGACCACCTTCTCCAATGAAAAACCTGTAAACTCAACTAGTATACAATTAATAATAAAAATGTTCCTTTTCCTCTGCTCCAACTAGGTCATTTGAATTCCATGCATGAATGGGACTATTTTTAGTAAATTGATCAATTAACTAGGATATTAGTGAATTAACAATTGTTATAACTACTAAATTGAACTCCTACTGCCTATATTATGACTAGAGCTTAGACAATTGAGATTAACTAACAATAACTCCACTATATTGATATATTTTAGTAATAAACATGTTGTTTTGTGAACATTTGGAGCCTAAGGCGAGTGGAAATGTTTAATAAAGGAGGGAGTCAAATGTTTTAGTACAAGGGTTGGGATAAGGCCCGCATAAGCCTTCTGACGCATTCTCCATGTGCGCAACCCACCACGACCGCACCACCTCCAGAGTAGTAGCGCAGCCCACGGAAGCAACGATGACAGCCGGAAAAATCACCCAACAACTATTCTAAAAGCCCTCAAATACGTGGAGTGCACCAGAATCATCCCACCAGAAGGGATGACGTCAGCCTCCTCGCAGACCAATCAGAGGAGCTTCTGGGGGGGGGCAAGACAAGGGTCTGTCCTCGACTTTGTGACCCGACATAAAGTAGCGAGGACCACAAATTTGCAGCTGGATGAGGTAAGTTATGGCATGGTAATTCCATTCAAGTATGAAGCCAGTACCTCTGTGTCAGGCACGTGGCCTCTCACCCACCCGACCGATGTCGGCCAATCACCTTGTGCCACATGCCCTCCCACTAACATCTTCATGACATCAAACCTCTAGTTTTCACCCCGTTCCAAAGACCCGTCTCCTACCCATTTTTTACTCTCGGCCATTGATTGTTACCATTTACAATCATTTTTTTACTAAGCTGGGCATTGGGGTAAAACTCACAATACTTGTAGTTTATTTCATGCGTCGCTCTCACTGCTGCCTCAAGTATTTCGTCAAGTCCATCTCACTATTTTCCTTTACTGTTTGTCTAAATTATGATGGAAAAAGTGAAGAGAACCACCCTTGAAACCTCGTAGGCCCGTGAATCCAGAATTTCCCTCGGTCCTAAGCCCCTCATGGGTTCTCACTCCTAGCTCCATGACACCATTTATCCTTTTAATATGGCCAGTATGAAGCCCGAGATTTTGGATTATAAAATGTGGGGCGAATATATGTTTAGGGTTTTAGATTCGGGGCTCTACTACCAAATTACCCCGTCAGTCCATCATTTCCATGAGTTCATAGCTTGGCTCGTCGATGTGTACATTAAGCAGAAGGATATTTTCCTCTCCGCCCTTGGTGTTAAATATTCAAAATTACCCCTCAGCTAATTATAAAAGCCTTGTGCTATCCCTCCTCTCAAGAGTGTGTTGAATTCACTAAAGTTACCTTCTCATGTCATTTTTCAAACCTACCCTTGGAGAAACAAAGAGGTTTCCTTGAGCTAACCACTACATAGCACCTAACTTCTCTCCCGCCCACAAAGACTATCCCTCTGTCTCTTTTTCATGATAGCATCCAACCCATCCTAGTGGTCATCTCGGGAATGTTGGGTTTAGACAATGTAGATGGGGTAACAACCGCTGGTCTAGGGTTTCTAGAGCTCATGATGCAACCCAGGATCCTACCGGATACCCCCACCTTCCTGGCCTCTGCTATTACAGCTCAGTTTCAAGACATATCTTCCTCGATTTATTTTAGATATTGTTCTTTGGTGTTCTGCTTATTCATGTTCAAGCACGCAGAAAAGTTTGAGGGCTTATGCCTAGACAAGTTCTCTATGAGAAATTTCGAGCCAAAATCCATTTTTGAATGGACCCACTCAGTCCACCAACCTTGAGGGAAGGAAGTACACAAAATTCATCAAGAATTTTATGTCCAGGGCCTATGAGATCATACATGACAGCCCCCTACCTAGGAATTTTCGTGAGCAGAAGGAGTTGCTTCAGTTCAATGAAACAGATTGTGTCGGGGATTAGTATTTATTCGAAGATCATACTAATATCATGGTTTATGGTTTTGAAGTGCCTCCTTACCATCTGCCAGTGTTCATGTCTATGAGAATTTTCTCCCTCGAGTTTATCCGTCAAGTCCTGAGTGCCGACCAAACTCACTTTGTGCCCGCAAAGAATGGATATATTCTGAGGCTCCCAAATGTTGTAGGGCATTTTACTATCATTTCAAGACATGCACTCCTCTTAGTTGAGGGGCTTCTACAGAAGATGAATTTCCTGCAAGAGGATGTATGGCATTATGATCCTAAAGTATTTATCATGGAAAGAGAGAAGAATATTAAGTCTTCAGTATATGAACATGAGCCTAGGCCTCTAATAGAATGGAAAGCTAACTGTGATTCATGGCCTTTGGATACAGAGATGGAGGTCGAATCCCCAGCCGCTAAAGGAAGAGGAAACAGTGTACAATATGAAGTGAAAATACAGGATCAAGGGAGCCATCAAATGGCTCAGGAACTCATAGATGAAGAGGAGGAGGATCACCTTAATAAAAATAAAAGAACTTAGGGGCCTCAAGAGTAGGACTCCAAGAATCTTTACAAGGAAACCCCATAGCACACAGGTCGGGGGAAAGAAAAACCAAGTTTCAAACTATCTTTCGACATTACATCCTCATGGTTACCTTCAGAACTCTCACATGCAGTCACCCTAGGTAAGGGAGAAAAGGGAGAATAGATTGAGGCGAAGAACCAGTTAGTAAGGGAAAAACTGAGAGCAGAGCTAGCTCAGTTTGTGGATAAGAACCAAACCAGGATAATGACAGCCTTAGATGTGGATAATGACCAGTTAATAGTTGTTTTCCAGCGCTCGTCTTCTCACCCTCTACCCCCAGGCTCCAAGTACAAAGCACTAGAGATGATTCTAGAGCTAGCTTCCATCCTCTTGCCAGACAAGTTGAACCTACATAAAGCCATTGGGGAAATGTTGCATACAGAGGTGTTGAAACACACCCTCACCCTTGAAAAAGTGGAGAGAAGGCTAGCTAAGATGACAAGTACTCTGAAAAGAGAAAGATCAAGTGCAAAGGCACTTTCAACTCAGCTAGAGGATTACAAGAAGTTGATAAGAGGTAAAGGCACTGATCCTAATGTAGCAGTACAAACTCTATTGCAGAAATCCGAGTTGGAGTTACACGAGTTACGGCGTAAGTTGAACATTCCCCGTTCAGAGCATATCCAAACAAAGGAGTTGGCGCTTGGCCCAAAGAGATGAATACATAACAGAACTGAAGAGGAGGTTAACCGAGCTTTAGTAGGCTCAAGACAGCCACATCTGCCTACTTTAAGTGCATGATGACCACCAGAATCCCTCAGAGAATTTGATAAAGGCTTTGGCAGATTTGAAGATGTTAGAGGATGAGGCTCAAACTACCTGATGGCTACTAGACGTAGCAAAGGAAACCTTTGCATAAAATCAAAATACGGTCGCATCTTTATAGAAAGAGGTGGATACCCTTCGTAAAGAGTCTCAAGAGCATCATAAGTCAATCAGAGACTTAAAGGCTCAACTCAAGGGAAAGATGTCGCTAGTTGAAGCCAGAAAAATAATATGGACCGAGATCATGAAAGAGGTAAAGGAGCGTTGGGAGCTCATCACATTATCAAATGACAAAAGAATGTCATTTGTGATTTCAGAGTAAAATTGGACGCAGGTCGCAGATAAGGGAACGAAAATGTGATAACCGCGCAGAGATACATCAGTTTCATCAATGAGCTCCCCTTAGAGGATTTGGGAATGCGCGGAGTAGTCGACCGTTTCAGGACCATGATGGAATTCACCAAGATGATTTAGAAGGAAGAGGTGCTAGTTAAAGCATCGGGATATTTGGCACTAGTGGCTAGTGGGGTGGAAGATTTTGATCATGAGTGGGGTATGGTAGTGGCAGCATGACTGCCAATATCCTGGGACCCGTTGGGGGCATTGCTCCCATGGACCACATATGAACAGAGGTTGATCGAGATCAAGTGCAAGCCCAATTCAACCTTGGAAAAGACCTCTCACCTAAAATATGAAACCTTGGTGGCATCACTCCGTATGGAATTCTTTCTCCTTGCCTTGGCTAAAAGGTTCTTTGTCGCTCACCTTGATTTCACTGAGCTAACTCAGATGCATGCATTGTTCAAGCTCTTCAGTTCTATGTCCTTACCTACAGATATCATATGGAAGAGATTTTATGAGCACTCGCACCCACCAACTACCTCTACTTCACAGCCAATGGCGCCCCCATCATCTCGCCACTCTAGCTCCTCCTCCACTCCTATGCATCCACATAGCTCGAGGGCCTTTTGCCACCCCTCGGCGCAACCATTGAAGATGTCAGGATCAGGCCCATGTGGCCTTTTATTTACTTTATATTTTATGTTCTGTTATGATTTATAATTGGCTGAAATCATCATTTCACCCTGGCCATTGCTGTTATTATTGTTATGTTCTGTTACGAAGAGTAGTGCTCTTAGCCTGCTATAGCTGGACCATATAATTTTTTATTTTGATATGTGTACTGAGGAGTCATGAAATAATATATGTGTAAGAAATATCTAGCTACGAACATGAGATAGGAGGGCTATAAAGATGTAAATTGGAAAGTATAGAAGGGTTATAGTGTTTGTGGAAGTTTTGGGTCACTACTGTATAGCTTTTGTAATTCCTGTCTTGAGCTCTGGATGCTTATCTTGGCGAGATGTTTTGAAACTTAATATAACGACGACTTTTTTTGAAAATGGATTCCAATTGGATCACTGAACAGTATGTATGTGTTCGTCTTGTGTTTTTTTAAGTTCCTTGCTATTTTTTTAAATAACTCTTCAATTGTCTCATGCAATAAGTGTTGGTTATTGATGTTTAATAGATGAATATGTATATGTCCTCATTGAGGGAAGATGACACTTAGACATGAATCATACGAGTAACCTTTATATTTCTCTCCATGGGATGACCTCTCCATCTATCTTATATCATCCACCTTTCTCCCTAAGTTTGAGAAGGACGGATTCTTATTGCCACATAAGCCCGCCACTCTCAAATCTCTCCTCTCTTTTCTTCTGAGTTTTCACTGCCTTATATCCCTAAGTTTATTCATTGGTTTCAAACCTAGCTCATTTGCATCAACCCAGATCTATGCGGCCTCAAGCCCATTCGGATTACAATTCACTATGCATTGGTGTTTAGTACCATTGTTCCCACAATCATCTTTAACCACAGTTACATCCATACTACAAATATACCTTCAGAATATTCCCTCAAGAAGAAACTCCCTTAAATGTTTCTAATTTTTAAGATTTCCTAGGCACTGGTCTTTCACAACTAAAGGTTTTCTCTAGGAGTGACAACATCTTTTTGACTTTGTTTCCAGGGAAAAATTAGAAGAATCATTTCCCTGGGATACGACATTAGTTTCACCCTTCAATAAGGTGAGCACGAAGGGTTGAGAGTTGCACAGCCCTCACCTTGGAGACTCCACTACAATCAAGTTGAAATCAGTTGTAATCATGGCTTATAAGAGGCCTCATACTCAATCAGATACCTCCCAATTGAAAACCCCTTTCGTATCTGATCCCGAAAAAATCATATTCAGGAGGATCTGGAAGGAAAAGCAACTGAGCTAGAATAACATACCACATTTTTCTTTGGAAGCTTCGCCCTCTTCATCTCAATAAGCTAATATCTATGTTCATTTTCCACAACCCATGTGCTTGAATACCCCCAAAATCCTCTACTCTATCTAGCCCATTTATAAAGGACGCAGCACAGTCAAATGACACCTCTCTACCTCCTTTCCACCCTACCCCTTAGGTTGAGGAAGTAAAATAAGTTGCAGCACTCCAAAGTTTCTTACAAGTCAACATCAACCCTTCCGCTCATTAGATACCTGTTATCCCTTACCCATTTCATCAACAAGATCACCTCCACAATTTACCACCATCTCCCACGACGGTTGTGCCTGGTTTCCTCCTAAAAAAGTATGCTCCATTAGCTCTTCCCCATATTTTAAATGAAATGCCACAGGACTACCTCAAGCTCTTTCCCTGGTTCACAGGGGAAGATAGCACTCCAATGCAGAGACACATTGAAAATTTATGTGCCTTTGCTGAGAATGTGAATGTGGAGCACCTTGATGTGGTATTAAGCCTTTTCATTCAATCCTTGGATGGGGTAGCTTGGAAATGGTTAAAATATATAGCCAACAACACGGTTCACACCTTGGAAGAGATGGAGAATTTCTTCATGCTGAAATGGGGAGAAAAAAGGGATCACAAATATGCTCTCACTTAATTCAATGCCCTGAAAAAGAGGCATAACGAGGACGTAACATAGTTCATAAAAAGATTCAATAAGCTGTATAATAATATCCCCAAAGAAATGAAACCACCCCAAGCAGCTATTAAGGTAGTGGGTGCTTTTGAACCAGAATTTGGGTTCACCTTAAGAGAAAGGAAGTCTTCATCTCTAGATCAGATTCAGACCGACGCATTGGAAATGGAAGCAAACTTTGCCTCTACTGGAAAATTCAAATGGAAGGTAGACCATGAAGTAAGAAGAAAGAACGAAGAGGATACTTCTACTTCAAATCAGGAAAGGGAGTCACAGAAGTATAAAATTGAAGAGATGAAAAAATTAATCAAAAACCTTTCAGATAAATTGGTGAAGGTATAATTAGAATCCAATAATTCCTCTCCTCGATCTAATCAGATAACTCCTAATCAAAGATTCAATCCCTAGTATATGAAGCCTCCTCTGTAGTTGTTGCAGCATGAAAGGAAGGAGTAGCAAGATCACATTCATCCTCCTATGTATTTGGAGGGGGAAGTGGAAGGGAAAGCTAAAGAAGTTACAGACAGTCAAGAAAACCAATTCCTCTCTTACTCTGATGATGAAGAGGGTGAACTCATCTTACATGGAGAGGTAGAAGAGAAGGAACCTCCTTCCGAAGACCAAGATATTGAATATTATTGCACATTGCAGTGCCTATGGACTTCAATCTTCATGTAGGTTCCTCAGAATTGGAAGAAGTAGCATCTAGGTTTCTGCATATAACTGGTACAAGAAATGAAACAAAGATTACCAATATCAGAGACCAAGCTCTCCTAGTCTGTACAAAGGTAAAGAAACAAATTGTAAGAGTCACTTCCCCATAAGGCCACACTCATCCACCTCCATAAACAGACTATGGCCCTCCCCAAACAACAGCCCCATCTCCATCCCAATGTGTCCTACCCTCCTGAAGAACACGTTGGATGGAAACCTCTACCAAAAAGGACCCATCGCTTTTAACTTCTCGGTGGAACGAAAACAAGATTCCGCCTAATTGAGTCTCCAACAACCTTCATATAAACTTGGCGTCCTAATTTATATAGCAAAATTTCATGATTTAATCCCCTTCTTAATAGTCTCGACCTAAAAGAAGAGTGACCCAGAAGCTGAACTCCACATAGAAGAGCAAGACTCAGTCAAACCTCCATTCTATGTGACCTTGTGTTGATCAGTAGTTGTCATTGATGTCAACCCAAGTAGCACCAGGGGCTAACCCAATATTGCATGGGAATTTTGACCTACCAAATTAATATATTCTGGGTCAATAATTCTTTTAATGGTTTCTACTTGTCGATATGTTTCCGTTGATATATGGCACGCCATGTAATTCTTCACGGTTTGAGAGATATTCATGTTTGAAGTTTGTACCCCAGTTAGTGGGCTAAAACCCCATGGGGTTGGGGCATGGGTCATTGAAAATTCATAATTAATACTTTTTAAGCTCCTAAAATCCCTCCCACGTTCACTTGTTGAAGCCTCCCAACCTACAATGTATATAACGCCTTCAGGTCTTTTCCTCCTAGGAAAGCGGATTCTATCCGAAACATGTCATCGTGGGAATTTCGTCAAATGCCATGAAGGATCAGGTTGCATCTTTTATGAGGAAGCTGAAATCCCGAGGAAGCACGTGTAAATGCAGATCAAGGTGCACAATATTTTTGGAGATACGACCTTATGCAGTCAGGGCTTGTGCGGGTGCCCGGGACCCATCCTTTGTAGCTAACTTGTAAACGCCCACGCCTCTCCGGAAAATACTGGAATGTAAAACTAGAAATAGCATATTCTATACTATTTTTTACCACCGCAAAGCCAAAATGAGGAAACAGTGACATGGCATGTTTACGGCGTACGCTCTCATCAAGCAACCATAATTAGGGTATTGTGAGAAATTGGGTATAACTCTCTCTTGAAGAATCCAAATTGGGTCAGACCTATGGCATTGGAAAGATGACTTAGAGGACTACTACAAGACTAAAAAATCAGATATTGAGGATCTGAAAACAGAGATACACTAGATTCAATATCGATCTCCTAGAAGGCAAGAAAAAACTAGATCATGTGTTGTCAAGGGTTGCAAAGGACCAGACATTCTAACAGAAAGCAAAGGTAGCAGAGGTAGTGATGTGGATGAATAGAAGCAATCCAGGTACATTAGGAAAAGAAGTTCATCATATGTGGGGCCTCTCATGATCAAAGTATCAGAGACAATCATTGTAAAGGTATCATTGTACTTAGTCATTGTAAATACATTATTGTACAAAATTGTACTAATGTTTATTTGCCAAGGGTTGAAGAGGCAGTGTTGGGAAGTCTAGGATCATCATTAGGTGGTTGTGTCAAAGTTGGGGTTATGGTCTAGTATATCTTCTTCTTCTACATCATTCTATATCATTGTAAAGTGGACCATTTTCCCTGGTACAGGAGTCCATTCTTCTTTTATTCTTCTATAGGGTGCTAGGGTGGTGCTAGGGTGAGTTGTAGCTCATTGGGTGTTGGGGCATCCATTCAGTTGACTACTGAAGAATCTCGGGCATTGGAGCATCCATCCAGTGGGAGCTGGAGAAGAATTATTTTCTAGATTCTAGGAAGTTGGAGCTTTATTTTCAATTGGAGTTGAATATTAAAGAATTATTAGAAAAGAATTAGGTGGTTTTTGTCCAGGAGTGGGTTTCCACCTTAAAATGTAGAAATTATATGCACTAAGCATGCATATGTCCAAGATCCACCTGATCTCACACTATTTAACTTTATGCAAGATACCGAATCTATTCCACTTGTTAATATTTTGCGGAAAAATTAATTGCACACACATGTGAAGCATAAACAAAAATATTCAATCGCACATAACACAGTTTTTAACCGAGAAAGCTTGAAGCTGAAAACCCCAAATATATATTATGTAACATGGAGATCAAATGAAAATATCATACAAGCATACAAAGCTTATCACAAGCTCTCAAGACAGCATACTTTTACACACTAATCAGGCCTAATCTGCAAATACATGCACCCCGATATTTGCCACTCCTACTCGCTCTCCACTACACAATTCCCATCAAGAATAAATTAATGAATTTGAATTACTCTTGCCTTGACTGCGCAATCCTCATTGGCAACTCCAATGTGTGTGTGATGCAATCAATGCATCACTATAGTCACAACAGATAGTCCATCTTGCCCTTTCACCTATCTCTCCACTGGGTCTCCACTGGAACTGCCATGCACTATAGTTAATTGTTGTATTGTTCAGTTGATTAATGAGTTATTATTTGTGAATTAATTAACTAATTAATTCACTCCACTCTCACTAGTGTATCATTCAGTTAGACTAGATACAACTAGCTCAACTGAGTCTAACCGAGTTAAACTAAATACAACTCCATAACTACTTCTTCCAACTGTGTCATAACTCTGCCACTTGAGTTCTAACTGAGTCCTCCATGCATTAGCTCCAATAAACCCTTGGGAATTGCGTAATTCCCTCAGTCCACTGATGTGCCACATCTGTGCACTGAACTGAAGTGCTCCAAGAGAATAAGTTGTTGTTTAGAGTCTGATTATTATTAAGAGCTAATAATAATCGACATGCATCTATTTTTAGATTGACGATCTATAAATAGAATTCGCCCAATATTCTAAAAATAGAATTTCATCTATTTTTCCAACTTGATCAACCATCCACAAATAGCATCCTGCAACTTCTAAAATATGATCATCATGTCTAAAAATAGACATAGTCTAAAAATAGACTTGCGCCAAAAATAGCCTGTGGGCCCACTTAGTGAAGGCGACTCTTTTCACTAAGCTCATCATCTTGTTGAATCTCAACACTCCCTCTCAAAAATATAGGGATTATCCTTCACCCCGATCCTGCCTATATGGTATTCGAATTTTCTCCTGGTGAGTGCCTTCGTAAGAATATCTGCATCCTGATCCTCCGTAGGAATGTACTGAAGCAACACGATCTTCCGCTACACACAATCTCTGATATGATGATATTGGATACCAATATGTTTAGATCTATCATGAAACAAAGGATTAACTGAGAGTTTAATGCAACTCTGATTATCACAATGTATCACCGTGGGATCTAAATGTGAACCGAACAAACCAAACGTAATCCTAACCATATCGCAAAACCCCCACATGCAAGCCTAAAATTTTTCCATGTATTTCCCCGTTCCGCCGAACTAAGTGCCACAAACATCTGCCTTCCCGCTCTACCAAGAAAATGTCGAGATCGGATACTAAAAATCCCTCCCGATGTGCTAGTTTCCCGTTTGTTGGGCCGACCCGGCTCGCATCTGTGAAGCCATGCAACTTCACCTCATCCATATGTCTGTACCATAAACCATACTTAGATGTGCCCTTGAGATATCTCAGGACATGCTTGCCTGCCTTCCAAAAGAGCTTGGTAGGCTTAACCATCGCTTGTGAAAGCTGGTTCACTGCAAAGCATATGTTCGGTCTTGTATTGACTAAATACATGAGCGAACACACCAACCGTCGATAAACAAAGGGCATCCACTACCTCTACCGATGTAGCATCCTTTCTTCCACCCCTTGAAGAGGAGTTTCGATAGGCTTGCACTGCATGTGAAACTTTCATTATCTTCGCATACTTTCCTTGGTATACAAACAATTACAAACAACTAATTTCCTTCCCGCTTCCATATTTCCAATCCAAGGAAATAATGAAGGAGGCCCAAATCCTTCATCTCAAACTCCTTTGCAAGATCTGCCTTGCATGAGTGTATCAACTGCTCATCACCTGTTAGTATTAAATCATCAACATAAATTACAATGATTAAAATCTTACCCTCAACCACAATCTGGTACAGGTTTGCATCCGCCTCACTCTTGGTGAATCCAAGTCCAGTTAAATAGCTGTCGATCCGAGTGTACCAAGCACGGGATGCTTGTTTCAGCCCATATAGCGCTCTTTTGAGCCTGCACACATGCGACTCGTTGCTAAAGATCTCAAATCCTTCAAGATGCTCAATTTACACCTTCCTCAATGATCCCATTAAGGAACACAGTTTTCACATCCATCCGATGAAATGCCAACCTATCCGGTACCGAGAGAGCAAGTATGATCCATATGGAAGAATACTCGTGTGATAGGTGAAAAGTTTTCTTCAGTCAATCCCTCAATCCGTGAGAAGCCCTGCAACAAATATTTCCTCTTATACTTCGACACTCCCATCGGCCAGCTGGAGCTACCGTAGATCCATCTTGATCCGAAAATTGATTTTTCCGACCGGCCCCGGAACAATGTCCCAAGCACTATTTCTCACAATGGGATTACTCCTCCACCATGGCATCTACCCATGTGGGCTCCTGCGCTGCTTCTTCAAAAGAAGATGGCTCTGTCACAATACACTTGCTCATAAGAGCCATGTATCCAGTATATCGGTCAGGTGACTATCTCTATCTGCGCTGTGATGTAGGAACTCCTACATTTTGTGCCGCATCCACCTTCAGTCTCTCAGCTTATATGGTATGCTTCCTGCCTTGTCTGATGTTTGGTTCTGCATGAGTGGACTCCTCCACTCCATGAATCTCCTCCTGTGGCTGATCCACATCCAGAGGCTCATCTTTGGGAACAAGAAGTTCCTCCTCCGTATGCAAGTGTAGCTCCCTCTCAAGCGACAACTTCATGGCTTTCACCTCATTGAATTTTATATCCCGTCGCACAACAGTCATCCGACTATTTGGAAAATACACACGATAGATATGGGGTGTTTCTTTGTACCCCACAAATATCCCAACTTCTGCAGTCGGCTCTATCTTCTTCTTGGCGTTCTTCGTCACATGAATGTAAACAAGTGAGCCAAAAATCTTCAAATGAGAAATATCAAGCTTCTTACCAGTAAAAGCTTCCTTGGGTGTACTCATGCCAAGTACTCTATGAGGACAATGGTTTTGCACATAAACCGCAGTGTTGCATGCTTCCGCCCACAAGTGCATCAGTAGGCCCTGGTCATGCAGCATCGCTCGTGCAGCACCCACGATCGTTATGTTCTTTCTCTCCGCGACCCCATTTTGTTGTGGGTTATGAGGCGCTATGAGTTCTCTTCAAATTCCTTCTTTGCTACAGAAGTCTTTGAATTCACCAGAGATGTATTCACCACCATTATCGCTCCTTAGAGCTTTCACCTACTTCCCCGACTCCTTCTCCACCAATGCCTTGAACTCACAGAACTTTGAGAACGTTTCACTCTTCTTCTGCATGAAGAAGATCCAACATCTACGAGAATAGTCATCAACAAATATCACATAATACCCGTGTTTTGCTGTTGAAGCAACCAAGAATGGTCCACACACGTCTGTGTGGATTCTCTCCAGGATCACCGAAGCACGGTTATCCTCCTCATGAAAGGTGTTCTTCACAAACTTACCCATTATGCATCCTTTGCACTGATCTGACTGCACAAGAGTACCCTTGGGAAGTCCATTAGAAATTTGCTGCAAAATCTTCAAAGCGCCATGGGGAAGATGGCCCAATCTCCCGTGCCATAATTCACCCTCATCTCAGCTCACCACTTCTTCTGCTTTTCCCACCATTGCAGCAAAACCTTCTACCTCTAGCTTGTAGATATTCTTAATTCAAACCCCTATCTTCTTGGTTTGACCCATTGTTTTGTGTCAAAGGAAAGCTTTTCCCTCACTGAAAACAACATTATAACCTTTGTATTCCAACATTGTGACTGAGACCAAGTTCTTCTTCAGACCTGGAACATGCATAACATTCTTCAACAAGAATGGATTACCGGACTCCCTCTCAAAGGTAATGGTCCCAATGCCAGTCGCACTGTACCGACCATCGTCGCCCATCTCTATATGCATCCGGAGGTCCTTCTCCTCCAAGTCACTAAATAACTCTTTGTCTCCTGTCATATGGAAAGATGCAGCACTATCAAGATACCACACCGATCCCATGCAATGCAAACCCAAGCATGCCATCATAAAAATATAGCTCAACGGAGGCTAAGGTCTTCCCAAATTTAGATCTTCGAACCCTCGCTTATTCTTCTTCTTCAGGACAAGCAGTGGCCAATGTCCATGCTCGTGATAAAGAAAACACTTCACTTTGAGCAAGTCCGCTTTCATTTCACCTAGATTTAGAAGAATTTTTTCTTCCCCTTCTTCTCGTTTTGTATAAAAGCACAATTCTTTTCATCTTCATTCTTCGATGAAGATCCATCCCCTCGGTACTCGCTCTTATCTCCTCCCGCACAAGATCTGACCAAAGTCGCTCCCATCCTGGCAGTTTCTCCCGTCCATTGACAAAGTCTTCGTAGCTATGCCAACTCTTCGGAAGCCCAAGGAGAGCCAAGCTCACCAAGTCTTCTTCATCAACAGTAACCCCCACACTTCCCAGCTCATCCTTGCAGTGGACAAACTTCGTGAGGTATTTTGGAATACTGTCTCCTTTCACTATTTTTATTTTTCTGAGGTTGTCTTTAAGTGCCAACTTCCTCTGGTCGCTTTTGCTTTGGAACAAGTTTGTCAAAGCCTTCCACATTAAGACCATGTAGTTTTCCATGGAAGTAATCTGACAATATAACCTCACACTTCCCACTTCCCAATAGAATTCTCCTCATCTTTGTAGTCTTCTTTTGCCATGCATCAAGTAATGCAGCATCGCTAGATCCCGGCTTAGGAACATCGTTATCGATGAAATCCTTCAACCCATTATCCTCCAGCACCACCTCCATCCTGTCCTTCCAGGCTATGTATTTCGAGCTCCCATCAAGGGCATACTCCAATCTCAACCCATTGAAAGACATTTCAATGTATACTCGATTTCTGCACCAAGAATCTTTTGTAGAAAATTCGAATTTTCCACCAGCACAAACTCACTTCACAATTGCAATCTGCAATCAATAATGCTTTGATACCATGTAGAAATTATATGCACTAAGCATGCATATGTCCAATATCCACCTGATCTCACACTATTTAACTTTATGCAAGATACTGAATCTATTCCACTTGTTAATCTTTTGCAGAAAATTTAATTGCACACACATGTGAAGCATAAACAAAAATATTCAATCGCACATAACACAGTTTTTAACTGGGAAAGCCTGAAGCTGAAAACCCCAACTATATATTATGTAACATGGAGATCATATGACAATCTCATACAAACATACAAAGCTTATCACAAGCTCTCAGTACAGTACAATCATCATACACTATACAAGCCTAATCTTGCAAATCCATGCACCAATCTTTGCTACCTACTAGCCTTCCTCCACTGTGCAATATCTGCTGAAGAATAGCTCTGAATGAATTCAAATTACTCTTGGATTGAATGCGCAATCCTCATTGGCATCTCCACTGTGTGTTGGATGCAATCAATGCATCACTAATAGTCACAACAGATAGTCTATCTTTCCCTTTCACCTATCTCCCACTGGTCTCCACTGAAACTGCCATGCACTGTAGTTAACTGATGTATTCTTCAGTTTGTTAATGAGTTATTATTTGTGAATTAATTAACTAATTAATTCACTCCACTCTCACTAGTGTATCAATCAGTTAGACTAGATACAACTAGCTCAACTGAGTCTAACTGATTTAAACTAAATACAACTCCATAACTACTTCTTCCAACTGTGTCATAACTCTGCCACTTGAGTTCTAACTGAGTCCTCCATGCATACCTAGTAAAACCCTCGTGAATAGCATAATTCCTTCCGTCGGCTTGTTGTTCTACATCCTGCACCGAACCAAGGCTCCAAGAGAATAAGTTGTTGTTTATAGTTTGATTATTATTAAGAGCTAATAATAATCGACATGCATCTATTTTTAGATTGACGATCTATAAATAGACTTCGCCCAATATTCTAAAAATAGAATTTCATCTATTTCTCCAACTTGATCAACCATCCACAAATAGCATCCTGCAACTTCTGAAATATGATCATCATGTCTAAAAATAGACATAGTCTAAAAATAGACTTGCGCCAAAATAGCCTGCGGGCCCACTTAGTGAAGGCGACTCTTTTCACTAAGCTCATCATCTTGTTGAATCTCAATAAAAACTGTATGCATTTGTGTTCCTCTTGTTTGATGGTATCATTGTACAAACACTGATAATAATTGAAGATTAACTAATGCTCTAATTGAAAGGAATACTGATTCCCCCCCCCTCTCAGTATTTCCAACAATTGGTATCGGAGCTTGGTTCCTTCAATAGCAGTTTAACAGCTGGAAGGAGGTCATGGAGCATACCAAGAATGGTGTACCTCTATTCAATGAAAATAATTATGCACTTTGGAAAGGAAGAATGGAGGTCTATCTCTTGGTGCAAGGTTACGAAGTATGGGACACTATTCAAAATGGATTTACATCAACCTGAGATGAACAAGGTAAGAAGAATTTGCAATGATGGAAGAAAATAATATTATTATCAGTGATCTTATAATCTCTTATCATAAGGTGTTGTGTAAAATCATTAAAACGTATGGGACAAGCTTGAGAATATATATGAAGGTGACTCAAATGTAAAAGAAGCAAAGATTCAAAACTATAGAGCAAAATTTGAGCAACTCAGAATGAAAGAAGATTGCAACATTGCGGCATACTTCCAATACGTTGATGAAATAACCAATACTCTAGAAGGATTGGGAGAGCCAGTTGACAAGAAGACTATTATATGGAAGATTATTAGAACGTTACCAGGGAGATTCAACCCAAAGGTATCGGTCTCAGAATACAGTGCAAATCTGGACAAAATCAGCAAGGAATAATTACATGGAGTTCTCATAGGATATGAAATGAGACTTGATGAAGAAAAGGGTACTTCAAATCTAGAAACTGCGTTTGTTGCATCTAAGCAAACCAATAATGACAAACAACCTTCAATTGAAATGACATGCACCTGCAAGTGTGAAGAAAAGGGAGATGATGGAGAAGGTCTTTCAGATGAAGAATATGCTTACTTTACGAGAAAACTAAAACCTAGTAAGGGAAAATTCAAAGGTAAACTTCCATTGATATGTTTCGGTTGTGGTGAGGTTGGGAATTTCGTAGAAAAATGTCCAAACAAAAGTGATGGCAACTCAAAAGGAAAGAAAGGCTTTAAGAAATTCAACAAGCAAGGAAAAAATAAAGGATCCAAAAGGAACTTTCTCTCTAAAGAAGATAACTCATCATCCGATGAAGAAAGTGATAGCAAAGAAGAAGCCAATGAGAAAGTATTGTTTATGGCCAAGCACAATAAACAAGAAGTATCAAACAATGAAGAAGAAGGGTTGACCATAGAATAATTTTATGAGGAGGCAATCAAGCTTATAAAAGAGCTCAATGCTGAGAAGATCCGTTCCAATACTCTTGAAGAACAAGTTCAAGGTCTCAAAATTGAGGTTGAATAACACAAATGTATTGAAGAGTCACTTCAAAAGAAGTTGGAAGAAAGCAAACAAGAAAGGGAAGCATTAGAAGCCGAAGTAGTCTCATTGCGTAAGGAAGTGAAGAAGGGAAAAACTATCCAAAACTATTCCAACAGCTCAAGGGCATTGGAAGAACTCATCAACAATCAACGATCTTACAACGACAGAACTGGCCTCAGTTACAAAGAAGAAGAAGAAGGACCTTCTACAACAAAATACAATGAACCTATGAGATTCAATACAGCATAGACTCTCCATTGACAATATTCAGAAGCATATCCTTGGAAATACTGATTCTCAACGAAGCTTTTCATCCAGCATCAACATATTTTTCAGTATTATCACAGTGGTCTTATGTGGAAAAATCAATATGTGCTCAGTAGAATGCTCATACTTGTGACGCTTAGAACCAATACGATCTCCAAGAGATTCTTCAAATATGAAACTCTCCTGTATTCAATGAAACATCAATAGATTTGAACATTTAAGAAATAATGGGACTGTTACAAATGTCAACTCTTTAAGATGATAGCTGTGGACTGCAGACTTGAAAATCCTACAAGAATCTTCAAAGCCAAGCGTAATGAACAACATGGAAGAAGAAGACCATAATTGTGCTCTCAGCTTCTCAAGGCTCAAAAAACAAAGATGTGTATGTTGACAAAGGTTACTCAATGAAGACATGACTGGAGATAGAAGGAAATTTGTATCTCTGAAAGAGAAGAAGGATGGAACCATATCCTTTGGAAATGATGGATCTTCAAATGTTATAGGATTAGGTACCATCACTCTCGGAAGCAAAGATGTTATAGCCAAGAATGTTCTATTGGTCGAAAACACGAATCACAATCTGCTCAGTGTTGGAAAAATGTGTGATCAAGGACACACAATGCTATTCAACTCCACAAAATGTGAAATCAGGAAAGGCAGGTATGGTAAAATTGTGGCTACAGCAAGTCGAGCTCCAAACGACATATATGTTCTGGATGAAGCAATTAAAGCATGTCTACTAGCTAAAGAAGATGAAAGTTGGTTATGGCACAAACGAATGGGTCACAAGATAAGCTTTGACAATCTAGATAGATGTAGGAAAAAGGAAGATGAGAAATGGCTCAAAATCTCAAAAGCCCTTCCAACACACTATGTGAGGCATGCTAATGGCAAGGGACAAAAGTCCCGTTTAAAACAAAAGAACACTTTGCATCACATCCATTGGAATTGATATGACATCAACGGTGTGGTCCTATGAGAACAAAAGGCTTAGACGGAGAATTATATTTCATAAATAATGATAGATGATTATATTAGGATGACAAATTTCAGTGCCTTCCTAAAGAAAAAATTTGAAGCATTTGAGTGCTTTAAGATCTACAAGGAGTTGGTTGAAAATGAAACTGATTTGAAAATAAAGTGTTTAAGATCAAATAATGGTGGAGAATTCACTTCCAAATTATTTCAATAATACTATGACGAAAATGGAATAAAAAGGAAATTTTCAACAGCATGAACACCTCAGCAAAATGGAGTTGCTGAAAGAAAGAATAGAACTATACAAGAAATGGGTAGAACAATGTTGAAGGACTCAAAATTGGATGAAAAATTCTGGGTTCAAGCAATTGATACGGCAGTCTTCATTATCAACCGAAGTCTTCTTAGAAATAATTGCAACAAGACTCCATATGAATTATGGAAAGGAAAACCAGCTAATGTAAAATATTTCAGAATCTTCGGAAGAAAATTTTATATCAAAAGAGAAGATCAAAATTTGGGTAAGTTTGAATCACGTGTTGATGAAGGTATCTTTGTTGGTTACTCACGCAAAATAAAGGCCTATAAATGCTATAATCTAAGATGAAAACAGATAGTGGAGAGCATAAATGTTACATTTGACGAAGATGGTGTTCTAGTGAGTAATGATGAAGATCTAGAATCTTTGAAACTTGAGACAGAGGCTGAAAAAGACACAGATAAAATTGTAGAACAAGAAGCAACTATCAACGAGGAAGAAGTAAACAATGATCATCAAGATATACCAAAACAACAACAAGAAGCTCCTCCAAGGAGAACAAAAGAGTGGATTCAAAAGAACCATCCATAAAATCAAATCATTGGTGACATAAATGAAGGTCGACAGCTTCGTTCATCACAACAAGCTCACGTTGCTTTTCTAGCAACCTTTGAGCCTAGTAGTTTTGAGGAAGCCAGCCAGAATGAACATTGGGTAGCAGCTATGAATGAAGAATTGGATCAAATTGAGAAGAATAACACCTAAAAATTAGTTCCATGACCAAAATATAAAAATGTCATTGGGATTAAATGGGTGTTTAGGAATAAATTGAATGAAGATGGATAGGTTACCAGAAACAAAGCAAGATTGGTTTGCAAAGGCTATGCACAAGTGGAAGGAATTGATTTCGACAAAAAATTTGCACCAGTTGCCAGAATGGAAGCCATCTGAATGTTTCTCGCCTATGCATGTTCAAGAAAAATAAAAGTCTACCAAATGGATGTTAAGTCAGCATTTCTGAATGAAGAATTAGAAGAAGTTTACATCGAAAAACCTGAAGGTTTTCTACTATCACAAAAAGAAGACTATGTCTGCAGGTTAAGGAAGGCTCTATATGGTCTCAAGTAGGCTCCCAGAGCATGGTATGCTCGTCTTGATGGATATCTATGTCAACAAGGGTTCAAGAAAGGTACTGTTGATAGCAATCTTTATGTACAAATAGATAAAGATAATTTAATAATCGTTGAGGTATATGTGGATGATATAATATTTGGTAGCAATGATGATCGACTAAGTAAGAAATTTTCTACAAAGATGCAAAGTGAGTTTGAGATGTCTTTACTTGGTGAGCCGACATACTTCTTAGGGCTTCAAATATCTCAGCAAGAGAAAGGAATATTTATATGTCAAGCCAAGTACATCAAGGAAATGCTCAAGAAATTCAAAATGGAAGATTGCAAACTTGTCCTTACTCCGATGGTAACAGGTTGCAAATTGAGCATAGATGACTCATCTAAGGATGTGGATCAGAGGTTGTACAGATCTATGATTGGTAGTCTTCTATATGTAACAACCTCTCGGCCAGATTTTATGCAATCATTTGGATAAGTAGCAAGATTCCAAGTAGCACCAAAAGAATCAAATACTATTGTCGTCAAAATAATTCTTTGATATCTAAAGGGCACAGAAGAATATGGCTTGTGGTATCCAAAGGGTAACAATCTCATTATTCAAGCCTTTATAGATGCAGATTGGGCAGGAAGCGTTGATGATCGTAAGAGTACTAGTGGAGCAGCATTCTATCTAGGTGGTTGTCTCATATCATGATTGAGAAAAAAGCAAACTTCAATCTCGTTATCTACAGGGGAAGCAGAATATATTGCAGCAACATCATGTTGTACTCAAGTCCTTTGGATGAAACAAACTTTGCAAGATCTTCAAGTATAATTCAGTGAGCCTATTCCCATATTCTGTGACAACACTAGTGCCATCAGCATCTCCAAGAATCCTGTCATGCATTAAAAAAAAAAACACATTCCAATCAAATATCATTTTGTTAGAGAACAAGTCGCTGAAAAGAATATCAAACTTGAGTATGTTTGTACAAAAGAAAAAATTTCTGATATCTTCACTAAACCTTTACCTCATGAAGCATTTGAATATCTTCATCAAAAACTTGGGATTCTCCCAATTTCTCATTAGATTACAGGTCTGCAGGACGGTTGTGTGTCAGGGGGAGTGGAAGTGTGTACAGGTCCGTAGGATGGTTGTGTTTCAGGGGGAGTTACCCTTTTCCATTGATGTCAAAGGGGGAGATAATTTTGTAGGAAGAGGTGTCATGATCGCAGGGGGAGTACTTGTGTTGCCATCAATGCCAAAGGGGGAGATTGTTGATCAGCGGTTGTCATTGATGTCAACCCAAGTAGCACTAGGGGCTAACCCAATATTGCATGAGAATTTTTACCTACCAAATTAATATATTTTGGGTCAATAATTCTTTTGATGGTTTCTACTTGTCGAGATGTTTCCGTTGATATATGGCATGCCATGTAATTCTTCACGGTTTGAGAGATATTCATGTTTGAAGTTTGTACCCCCAATTAGTGGGCTAAAACCCCATGGGGTTGGGGCATGGGTCATTGAAAAGTCATAATTAATATTTTTTAAGCTCCTAAAATCCCTCCCACGTTCACTTGTTTAAGCCCCTCTCAACTTAAGCATTTATATAAATTGTGATCTTCTTTTCCTCCTTAGGCAAGGGATTTCGCCATCTGAAACAGGTCATCGTGGAATTTGCACTATAAATTTTTTATACGAAGGTTCAGAAGCTGAAATTTTTATGAGGCGAAGCCGAAATCCTGAGGAAGCTGCTGTAAATATTTCAGATCAATGTGCACAATTTTTTTTGGAGATATGATCCGTGGAAGTTGGGGTTTTTGCAGACTCCTGAAATTCATCTCAAAGAAGTGACCTTGGTAAAATCATCATAAATCTCTCTCTAAGTATCGGATTGGAATTCCATAAAAATTGGCAAATAGCGCACAGTCTGTACCTTTCACTCTATCAATTTTGGAGCCAAATGAAGAAACAGTGACACATGGCATGCCGTACAAGTGCGCTCTATTGAAACAATCCATAATTAGGGCAGTGTGAGAAATTGGGTATAACTCTCTATTGAAGAATCCAAATTGGGTCAGACCTATGGCATTGGAAAGAAGACTCAGAGGAATACTACTGGAAAGAAAAACAGATATTGAGGATCTGAAATAACAGAGATACACGAGATTCAATATCAAGCTCCTAGAAGGCAAGAAAAAGCTAGATCATGTGTTGTCAAGGATTGCAAAGGACCAAACTTTCTACGGCAGAAAAGAAAAACAAGGTGCAGCGAATTCAAGCATGACAATATCGTAAAACCAAGGTGCATAACAGCAGTAAGAAGTTCATCATATGAAGTCTTCAAGTGGGCAGCACTGCATACAATCATTGTAAAGGTATCATTGTACTTAGTCATTGTAAATACATTATTGTACAAATTGTACTACTGTCTATCTACCAAGGGTTGAAGAGGCAGTGTTGGGAGGTATACGATCATCATTAGGTGGTTGTGTCAAAGTTGCAGTTATGGTCTAGTATATCTTCTTCTTCTGCATCATTCTATATCATTGTAAAGTGGACCATTTTCCCTGGTACGGGAGTCCATTCTTCTTTTATTCTTCTATAGGGTGGTAGGGTGGTGCTAGGGTGAGTTGTAGCTCATTGGGTGTTGGGGCATCCGTTAAGTTGACTACTGAAGAATCTCGGGCGTTGGAGCATCCATCTAGTGGGAGCTGGAGAAGAATTATTTTCTAGATTCTAGGAAGTTGGAGCTTTATTTTCAATTGGAGTTGAATATTAAAGAATTATTAGAAAAGCATTAGGTGGTTTTTTTCTTGGAGTGGGTTTCCACCTTAAAAACTGTGTGCATTTGTGTTCCTCTTGTTTGCTGCTATCATTGTACAAACACCGATAATAATTGAAGATTAACTAATGCTCTAATTGAAAGGAATACCGATTCACCCCCCACCCCCCTCTCAATATTTCCAACACCTTGGTGATACATAGCGACCTCGTTACTACACAATTGTATGTTGAATTCTCGGGGCATCACATAACCTTCTTGCCCTTGTCCGTCATGGACCAAATGGGGTTGCAAAACACAATGCCTTATAAATAGTTGTACTCATTCGACTCCAAAGGAGAAAAATTCTTGGGAATGATAAAATATCTAGTGGTGAACTTAGCTCAGATCCTAGCCAAGAGCATAGTAATGGATATCATCGTGGAAAACATTCCATCTCATTTTGATATGTTGTTATCCAGATATTGCGGATCCAAAATTGGAGGATCAATAAATCTTGATCTAACTTACACCACTATCCCAGTGTTCGACAGAGAGGAAAGAAGATTATATCAGGAGTCCAGGTTTGTGAAAATGGTCACCAAATCTGATGGTTTGACCAAATACAGGGTATAAGGTAAGGAAGGTGAATTTTATTTCCTCATGCAAGAAGAAGATGAGATATTCCTCCAAGAGACAAAGGTATGCCCCCCAAGATAGTGTAATCCCGAAAGTATAGAGGAAAATAAAATATGGACCCTACATTTCGATGGAGCCTATTCAAAAGAAGGAAATGGGGTAGGCATACTCCAGATATCTCCGGAAGGATTTTTGGCTCCCCTATCCTTCAAGCTCGAGTTCGAAGACACAAACAACGTGGCTGAGTATGAAGCTCAATTTTTGGGACTACAAGCAGCACAGAACATGAATATACAAAACCTTAGGGTGTTTGGAGATTCAGAACTAGTAGTAAGGCGAATAAGGAGCCAATGCCAGACAAAGCACCCGTGACTCAGAGCTTATAGGAATGAGGTATGGGACCTGGTGGAAAAATTCTTCTTGGCATTTAATATCCAGTTCATGCCTAGAGATAAAAACAAAATGGTTGACTCACTAGCTGCGACAACCATTAATTTTCGTCCCCCTCAAAATCCGATCCTTAGATATGAAGCGGAGGTGCGATATCGCCCCTCTATTCCAGATATTGTGAAACACTGGCAGGTTTTCGAGGAAAAAGAGAAATTTAAACGCTTCATGGAAATGGTGGGTGAATTCTCAAATTCAGTGATCAACAAAGGAGTTGAAGATGACATTGCATAACCAACGACAAGATGGGAGGAGACACTTGTCGGGCACCGAATTATACAGTTGAAGGGAAATGTCATTCCCAGAGGCCTCATGCCGCTGGAAAGGTTGTTTGACATAAATGATGTCTTGATAAACTCGAGAAAGCCAATCCTCGATGAACCAGTCAGGGATTTTAACATTGGGACAAAAAAAGATCCAAATTTAGTAAATCTATCAAAAGGGGTTCCTGCAGAGTATCAAGGTCAGTATCTGAAGTTGGTCAGATCATATAGACTTTCAATGTAGATGTCATACAGCATAATATCCCTCTCAAGGAAGACGCCAAACCTCATAAATAGAAGCTGAGTAAAATTAATCTGCTCCTCCTTCTAGCTATCGAAAAGGAGATCAAGAAGTTGTTGCTTGCAAAGATCATCATGCCTCTGATATATTGAAAGTGGGTAGAAAACCTAGTTCCCGTAAGAAAAAGGAATGGCGAGATCAGGCATTGCGTAGATTTCCGGAATTTGAATCGGGCTTGTGACTCAAAGACAATTATCCCCTCCCAAAGTTGGATCACATCCTACAGAAGGTGGTGGGATCCTCCTACATGTCTATGATGGACAGGTTCGTAGGCTATAATAAAGTGGCGGTACTCCCAGAGGATCAAAAGAAGATGGCATTCACAATGCCCTCAGGAACCTTTATGTATGAATGGATGCCATTTGGCCTCATTAAAACTGGTGCCACATTAAAATGCACGATGGATATCGCTTTCATAGGAGATAAGGATAAGTTCGTAGTGATTTACCCAGATGACATAACCGTCTTTTCAAAGAACAATGCCGAGCATATAGAACATCTCAAGCGAACCTTTGACAAATGTCGCAGGTATGGTTATCTATGAACCCTCATAATTCCCTGTTCTCCCTGGAGGAAGGGAAGCTATTGGGGCATATAGTAACAAAATAGGGGGTAAAAATTTATCCCAAATGGGTGGAAGTGATAAATTCCATTTCCCTGCAAAGAAACAAGAAATAAGTGCAGGTATTTCTGGGAAGGATAAATTTTTTAAGAAGATTTATACCCAATTATGTCGAGATTGTTTGAAACATCACTGAAATGCTGAAGAAAAGAAGTGAAAGAAAATGGACTCCCCAATAAAGGGATTCTTTTAACAGGATCAAGAAAGATTTTGTAGAAGCCCCCGTATTGGCTGGCCTGGATTGTGAGAATCCATTCATGATTTTTTCTTTCACTTCCCCTCACACAATAACTGCAGTATTGTTACATAAAAATGGTGAACGGAACGAACAACCTATTGCATTTTTCATCGAATTCCTCTGAGATGCAGAACTGAAGTAAAAAATTCTAGAGAAGCAAGCATATGCCCTGGTCAAACTGTTAAAATCATTTCGGGTGTATGTGTTACAATTTTCCATAACATCTTACGTACTCACTGTCGCGGTAAAGGAAATTCTCATGCAAGGCAACAGTGAAGGGAAAAGTGGAAAATGGATAGCGAAGATCCAGGAGTATGAAATGGATATAAAGCCTACCAAGCTCATCAAAAACTAGGGGCTAGATAAAATTCTATCAGAATCCAACTGTCGAGCTTTAGGAATAAATCTATCCATGACAAGGGGCGAGGTGAAGGAGGATACGGGCATGCAACGAGGGATAGAAACTTCCATAGAAAATACGCATGTAAAGTACCTTCTCTCCTTGTGGTATAAATATATTTTGGAGTATCTCTTGACTCTCGGATTCCATTCTAGCTATGACAAAACTATGTATCGCACACTACAGTTGAAGTCCCAAAAAAACACAGTAGAAAACGGGCATTTTTATTGGAGAGACCTAGCTATAATATTTTTTTTGTGTTTGAAAAAGTAGGAGGTGGAGGAAGTGATGAAGGAGTTTCACGATGGAATATGTGGTGGACACCACATCTGGTGCACAATGGCCCAAAAGATCCTCATAGTGATTTTATTTTGGCCTAAGCTCTTTGGATATGTTCAAGCTCGCGTTAGGACCTATGAAAAATGCCAAACATTTGTTGAGAAGCAAAGGTTCGCACCCTCCCGCTGATCCCAGTAAATGTTGAATACCCATTCAAACAATGGGGAATTGACTTCATAGGTGAAGTCCACCCCGCATCTAGAAATTAGCACTGGTGGATCCTCACTGCCACAGACTACTTCACCAAGTGGGTCGAGCTCGTGCCATCAAGGAATGCTACAGACTCAGTATTGATCAAGTTCCTGGAAGATAACATATTAGCAATATTTGGGTGCCCTACAAAGATCATCACATACAACGCTCAGGCCTTCAATTCGGAGAAGTTTATAAATTATGCCAGCGTTATAACATGCTTATGGGACATTCCACTACATATTACCCACAAGGAAACAAATTGGCAGAGTCATCTAATAAGACGTTGGTGAGTATTCTGAAGAATACCATTAATGAAAATCAAAAGAATTGGGATTCCCAACTCAGGTTCTCTCTTTGGGAGAATATAATCACCACTAAGAGATCCATAGGGAAATCTCCCTATGAGCTAGTGTATGGTAGGGCAGCGGTCTTCCCTATTCAGCTCGCTATGTCTATGGCCTAATTTCTACAAGAGAGCAAAGAAGAGCCTAATGACGTCATTAGAAGAATGAATCAATTTGTGGAGCTAAGTGAAACCCGGGAAAAAGTGAATCTCAGATTGGAAGAATATGAGGAGGAGATGAAGGGCTTATTCGACCGAAAAGCTAAAGACAGAGAGATTCAGGCAGGGGATTTAGGACTATGATGGGACATTAGGAGGTCGGACAAATGGAAACACAAAACATTCAATCCGTTTTGGTTTGGACCATTCAGGGTGGCAGAGGTAAAAGGAAATAACACTTTTACGTTGGAAAATTTGGAGGGACACACACATGACATGCCTGTCAATGGACAATTTCTCAAGCCCTACCTTCAGCATTGACATGGACTACATTAGTCCATTGTACATATCCTCCCATTGTATATATGTCGTTTTTATTGTTTGCATGAATTAATTTTGAATTTAACTATGTTGTCCGCAAAATCTCCGATGATGTCTCCATAAACCCAAAAAGGACACACGCGCCCGGTCTACAAGTTCTCAAAGCATTGGAGCGAGTGCATTGCCCCCAGGTGGAGCCAATGTTTGCCTGTGAACATTTGGAGCCTAAGGCGAGTGGAAAATTTTAATAAAGGAGGGATTCAAATGTTTGATTACGAGGGCTGGGATAAGGCCCACATAATCCTTTTGGCACATTCTCCATGTGCACCACCCACCACGGTTGCACCACCTCTAGAGTAGCATCATAGCCCACCACCTGCAAAAAGCACATAACAGTTGTTCTGAAAACCCTAAAAAACGTGGAGATCAGCGGAATCGACCCGCCAGAAGGGATGATGTCAGCCTCCCCACAGATCAATCAGAGGATCTTTGGGGGGGAAAGACAGGAGTTTGTCCTCGACTTTTCGACCCGACGTAATGTGGCAGGGACCATGCATTTGCAGCTGGTTGAAGTAATTTATGGTATGGTAAGTCCGTTCAGGTATGAATTTGGTACCTTCGTGTCAGGCACATGGCCTCTCACCCACCTAGACATTGTCGGCCAATCACCTCACACCACGTTTCCTCCCGTTGACGTCCTCATGATGTCAGCCCTCTAGTTGTCACCCCGCTCTATTTTTTAGCAAAAGACCCATCTCCTACCCAGGTTTTAATATCAACCATTGATTATTGCCATTTATAGTCATTTTTTATTAAGCTGGGCATTCGGGTAAAACTCATAGTACTTTTAGTTTCTTCCTCGCATCACTCTCACTGCTGCCTCACGTATTTGTTCAAGTCCCTCTCACTATTTTCCTTTATTGTTTGTCGAAATTATGATGGAAAAAATGAAGAGAACCACCCTCGAAACCTCGCAGGCCCGTGAAGCCATATTTTCCCCCGGTCTTGAGCCCCTCATGGATTCTCACTCCTAGCTCTATGACACCATTTATCCTTTTAATGTGCCCAGTATGAAGTCTGAACTTTTGGATTATAAACGACGGGGTGAGTATTTTTTTAGGGTTATATATTTGGGGCTCTACTACCAAATTACCCCGTCAGTCCATCCTTTCCCTGAGTTTATAGCTTGGCTCGCCGACACCTACATTGAGCGGAAGGATATTTTCCTCTCCGCCCTTGGGGTTAAAGTCCTCAAAATTACCCCTCAGCTAATCAGAAAAGATCTGTCCTATCCCTCCTCTAAAGAGTGTGTCGAATTCACTGAAGTTACCCTCTCTTGTCATTTTTCAAACCTTACCCTGGAGAAACAAAGAGGTTTCCTCGAGCTAATCACTACGTCATGCCTAACTTCTCTCCCGCCCATAGAGACTATCCCTCTATCTCTTTTTCGTGATACCATCCAGCCCATCCTAGCAGTCATCTATGGAATGTTAGATTTAGACAATGCAAATAGGGTAACAACCACTGGTCTAGGGTTTCTAGAGCTCATGATGCAACCCAGGATCCTACTGGATATTCCCACCTTCCTTGCCTCTCCTATTAAAACTTAATTTCAAGACATATAGTCCTCGAGTTTTTTTAGATATTGTTCTTTGGTGTTCTACTTATTCATGTTCAAGCACACAAACAAGTTCGTGGGCTTAGGCCTAGACAAGTTCTTCGTGAGAAATGCCGAGCCAAAATCTATTTTCAAATGGACCCACTAAGTCATCCAACACCTCGAGGGAAGGGTTACACAAAATTTGTCACGGATTTCATTTCCAGGGCCTATGGGATCATACATGACAGCCCCCCACCCAGGATTTTTCTTGAGTAGAAGGATTTGCTCCAGTTCAGTGAAACAGATTGTGTCAGGGATTGGGATTTATTCGAATATCATACTGAGATCAGGGTTTATGGTTCCAAAGTGCCTCCTTACCATTTTCCAGTGTTCATGTCCATGATAATTTTCACCCTCGAGTTTATCCGTCAAGTCCTGAGTGCCAAACAAACTCACTTAGTGCCCTCAAAGAAGGGATATATTCTGAGGCTCCCAAATGTTGTAGGGCCTTTTACTATTAGCTCAAGACACACACTGCCCTCAGTTGAGTGGTTGTTGCAAAAGATGAACTTCATGCAAGAGGATGTATGGCATTATGATCCTAAAGGATTCATCACGCGAAGAAAGAAGAAGATTAAGTCTTCAAAATATGAACATGAGCCTAGGTCTCCAATAGAATGGAAAGTTAACTGTGATTTGTGGCCTTTAGATACAGAGATGGAGGCTGAATCCCCAGTTGCTGAAGGAAGAGGAGACAGTGTACACGATGAAGTGGAAATAAAGGATTAGGGGAGCCATCAAATGGCTCAGGAACTCATAGATGAAGAGGAGGAGGATCACCTCAATAAAAAACAAAGAATTGAGGGGCCTGAGGAATGGGACACCGAGAAGCTTGACGAGGAAACCCCATAGCACACAGGTCAGGGGAAAGACAAATAAGGTTTCCAGCTATCTTTCAACTCCACGTCCTCATCGATGCCTTTAGAATTCTCACAGGTGGTCACCCTAGGTAAGGGAGCAAAGGTAGAATAGATTGAGGCAAAGAACCGGTCAGCAAGGGAAAATTTGAGGGCATAGCTAGCTCAGTTTTTGGATAAGCACCACACCAGGCTAATGAAATCCTTGGATGTGGAGAATTACTGGTTAATATTTGTTGTCTAGCACTTGGCTTCTCACCCTATACCCCTGGCTCCAAGTACAAAGCAATAGAGATGATTCTAGAGCTAGCTTCCATCCCCTTTCCAGACAAGCTGAACCTACTTAAAGCCATTAGGGAAATGTCGCATACAGAGGTGTTGAAACATATCCTTGTCCTTGAAAAATCTGAGAGAAGGCTAGCTCAGATGAAAATCACTCTGAAAAGAGAAAGAAAAAGTGCAGAGGGTCTTTCAACTTAGCTAGAGGATTGCAAGAAGTTTATAAGAGGTAAAGGCACCGACCCCAATGCAATAGTGCAAACTCTATTGTGGAAATCTGAATTAGAGGTACAGGAGTTACGAAGTAAGTTGAACATTCCCCATTCAAAGCATATCTAAACAGAGGAGCTAGCCCAAGTCGAAAAAGAGAAAGACACCCTCACTAAGGCACTTTCCCAAAGAGATGAAGAGATAACAGAATTGAAGGGGACGTTAACTGATCTTTAACAGGCTCAGGATAACCACGTCTACTTAATTCAAGTGCCTGATGACCCCCAGAATGCCTCAGAGCATTTGACCAAGGCTTTGGTGGATTTGAAGATGTCAGAGGATGAGACTCAAACTACCTGACGGCTACTGGACGAAGCAAAGGGAGCCTTTGCAGAAAATCAAAAGACGGTCTCATCTTCACAGAAAGAGGTGGACACCCTTCGCAAAGAGTCTCAAGAGCATCAAATACCGTAGACTTAAAGGCTCAACCCAAGGTAAACATGTCCCTAGTAGAATCCAGAAACAATATCTGGACCGAGATCATCAAAGAGGGAATACATGAGCATACAGGAAGCTCATTACATTAGAAAATGACAGAAAGAATGTCATCCTGGATTGCAAAGTACAATTGGATGTAGGTTGTGAGAAGGGAACGAAAATGTGATAACCGCGCAGAGATACATCAACTTAATGAACAGAGGCCTCCCCTCTTAGGATTTGGCATAAAGAGTGGTCGACCATTTCAGACCACATGGAATGACGCAAGATGCTTAAGGAAGAGGCAATGTGTTAAAGCATCGTGATGATTGCACTAAAGGCTAGTGGGGTGGAATATTTTGATCGTGAGTGGGGCAAGGTAGTGGAAGCAGGAATGCCTGCATGCTACAACCCGTTGGGAGCATTTCTCACTTAGACCACGTATAAATAAAGGATGACTGAGATCAAGTGTAGGGATGATTCGACCTTGGAAAAGACGTGTCACCTAAAGACCGAAATCTTGGTGGAATCACCCCACAAGGAATTATTTCTCCTTGCCATGGTTACAAGGTTCTTTGCCACTCACCTTGATTACACCAAGTTTACTTAGCTGCATGCATTTTTCGAGTTCTTCACTTCTGCGCCCTTACCTGCAGATATCATATGGCAGAGATGTTATCAGAACTCACACCCACCAGTCACCTATACTTCATAGCCAATGGCACCCCCGTCATCTCGCCACTTTGGCTCCTCCTCCACTCCTGTGCGCCCATGCACCGTTTGAGTCTCAAATTCGCATCTTTTCCATACACTTTTCTATACCTTTTTCACTCACCTAAAACCTCCCAAATCACAATATCATGTGCAAAAGAGCATCTAACATGGTTTTTAATTATATTTTTGTGTTTGCGTACATCTAGATTTTGTTCATTCAAATGCGACCTGCAACTTTCCGCAACTATTTTGTGAAACTCTATGCTACAGGTGTCTACAAGGAAAACGAGCCACATGGGCAGGTCAGGAATGACGTGGACATGGTTCGTGTCCTATTGGTTCAAGCAAACTCATCCAAAGAAGTCGCGGTCAAAGGCATCCACATGGAAGTCAACCATGGAGTCTCATGTCGGCAGGACTCTGTTTCGTGTCACATGAAGATTCATACAGCTGTTTCTAAGCCTGCGGAGGATAAATCGACATCTGTACAGGGCTCCAGAGTCGAATTCAAGCATCCACCTCTCGTAGATTTACTTTCCAACACGGCCATGATCCTAGATCCGTGGACGTAGTGGTCTACGTGCTCTCCACCAGCATGAACTTTAGGAGACAGTTATAGTTCGTTGTTATATATAATGTGTTTGCATACGCATATAGAGTTAGTTGATGTTAGTCTCTGTTATCTTTTATTAGTCTGCTCTGTAGTGTGATTACGCTGTACTTGTGCCGTAACATTACCATTCTGTAATGACTGCTTTTTAATATAAGAAGACTCTGTTTTCCAACTTAATTCGTATTTGAGAACCGTTGCCAAGGCTGGTGTAGAGGGCCCCTGCTCAGCTAAGGTTTTTTGCATTAGTGTATAATTTTCATTTCGTTTCTTTAGAAATCATTGTGTCATAATCCATTCATATGTTCATACATTTCACTTGTTTCATTTCTGTTTATACACTTCCATAATTTCCATTTTATTTCTGTCTTTCATGCTTTATGATTGTTAATCACTGATCAGTGTTCTTGTTTCAGGTTATAGATAGGCAGCCCGGCATTTTCATAGCTTTTTGACTAATGACATGGAACTAACATTGTTCTGCTGCTAATTTGCTTTTCATAGCTTTTGTTTAATTTCAGTATTGCTTATCTGCTTCAGTAGTTAAATTTAGATATACTAAGTTGCTCATAGCATCTTCAGTTGCCTCCGAAAGCCACAGCTGGACTGATGGTGAGGGATTGTATTATGAAATGTGTAGTTTAGTATTAGTTTCTTTTCTGCAAATTTAGATATATTAAGCCGCTCATAGCATCTTCAGTTGCCTCCGAAAGCCACAGCTGGACTGATGGTGAGGGATTGTATTGTGAAATGTGTAGTTTAATATTAGTTTCTTTTCTGCAAATTTAGATATATTAAATCATGCATGACATCTTCAGTTGCCTCCGAAATCCACAGCTGGACTGATGGTGAGGGATTGAATCATGAGTGTATGGTTTAGTATTATTTTACTTTCTGCAAATTAAATATCAGTTACTCAAGTTGTTTATGATTACTTCCGAAAATCATAGCTGGACTAATGATGAAGGGTCAGAAGATAAATTGATGTAATCTGATTTAGATTTATTTTGTTGCAATTTTGAATTTCCTTAAGCATAGTTTCTTTTATGTTTAGTTGGCAGCAAGAATAGTTTAGTTTTCATGCTCAATAGTTCATTATTTTGATTTACTAGACTAGCAGCACTTTTCCATTTCAGCAGCACATTTTCATTTCCTTTCAAGTCTTATCATTGTAAATTTCAAATTTCTTTTAAAGTTTCAAGTTGGTAAATCATTTTAGGGGATATCACTTCCTTGAACAAATATAACCAAACTTTTTTTCATCTTAGAATTTCCATTTCACCTTAGAAAAACCAAAAACGACAAAAAGTTAAGAAATAGGTTATCTTGCACATATAGTGCGCCGCACTTCATCAGCTTACGATTCCCGGATTGACAAATTAAATGCAGCAATTTAGGACACACTAAATTGACCAAACAAGAAATTGGGGCCTTCTACCTACCCTCAGCGCAACCGTTGAAGATATTAGGATTGGGCCCATGTAGCCTTTTATTTACTTTATATTTTATGTTCTGTTATGATGACTAGTTGGGTGAAATCATCATTTCACCCTCATCACTATTCTTATTATTTTTATGTTCTTGTTATGTTCTGTTACGAAGAGAAGAGCTCTTAGCCTTCTACAGTTGGACCATATTGTTTTTTATTTTGATATGTGTATTGAGGAATCAATAAAGAATATATGTGTAAGAAATATCTGGCTATGAACCTTAGATAGGAGGGCTATAAAGATGTAACTTTGAAAGTATAGAAGGGTTCTGGTTTTTGTGGAAGTTTTGGGTCCCTACTGTATAGCTTTTGTAATTATTGTCTTGAGCTCTGAATTCTTATCTTGGCGAGCTATTTTAAAAGTTAATATAACAACGAATTTGTTTTAAAATGGATTCTAATTGGATTAGTGAACAACATGTATGTTTTCATCTTATGTTTGTTTAACTTCCTTGCTATTTCGTTAAATAACTCTTCAATTGTCTCATGCGAGAAGTGTTGGTTATTGATGTTTAATAGATGAATATGTATATGCCCTCACTGAGGGAATATTACACTCGGATTTTAATCTTACAAGTAGCCTTAATATTTCTCTCCATGGTATGACCTCTCCATCTATCTTATATCGGCCACCTTTCTCCCTGATTTTGAGAAGGACAGATTCTTATTGCCACATAAGCCTGCCACTCTCAAATCTCTCCTCTCTTTTCTTCTGAGTTTTCGCTACCTTATATTCCTAAGTCTGTTCATTGGTTTTAAACCTGGCCCATTTGCATCAACCCATATCTATGCCGCCTTATGCCCATTCGGAGTACATTTCAGTATACATTGGTGTATAGTACCATTATTCCCACAATCATCTTGAACCACGGCTACATCCATCCTACAAAGATACCTTCAGAAGATGCCCTCAAGCATAAACTCCCTTAAACGTTTCTGATTTTTAAGATGTCCTAGGCACTAGTCTTTCGCAACTCAAGGTTGTCTCTAGGAGTGACAACAAAACACATTCACAACTATACTTCTAGCCTACAAACTTGAATTTACTAATTCAACTAGGAGACAAAGCCATGTCACTCGAACTGACAACAATCCAATTCATTTTGTTGATGTGGTAAATCGAATTTATCCATTTGACTAAGGCGCAAGTCAAATGAAGTCTTTTTTTGCTACAATTTAACACTCCCTCCTAGTAATAAAAGGGTTCAACATCACCCCTATCTTGGTCATGTGGAACTCGAATTTTCCTCTTGACAATTCCTTTGTTAAAATACTTACATCCTGCTTCTCTATGGTAATGTACTACAACATCATGGTTATTCTATGCACACAATATCTCAAGTGATGGTACTTGATATCAATGTGCCTGGACCTATCATGAAATACTCAATTTTTATATTTTTTATACAACTCTAACTATCATAGTAAATCATAGTAGGATCCATCTCTTAACTGAAGAGACCAACAAGAATTTTCCTCATCCAAACGGTCTCACATGTTGCATGACTAGAAACCATATACTTGACCTTTGTTGAGCTAAGTGCTACACATATTTATTTCCCGTTATACCAGGCAATAGTTGATTGTAATATTCCTTTTTTGGTATCACCTATGACAGGGTTAGGATGGACTTTCAGAGTTGGGAGCAAACAGGTCACAGATACAGGTTGGTTTCATCAGCTGGCCTAGGGGCTTTTTGGAAGAGTTTTGAGAGGACTTTATATGAGGACCGATGGCATTCGCTTGATATATTCCATCATTTACACAGTTTTCCTTTCATTCCAGTGCATTCTGATAACTTTCAGAAACTGAGTTATATTTGGGCTTAACTCAATTAATTATGCTCAAGGTGGCATTCCGGGAGGAATACATGATAGAACACCTTAGTGTAATAGCTTGTTGGAACCGAAATGAGGAGATCTCCAGGATGGGATGCTAAGAAGTGACTTATAGTGGCCATAGATAGTACCATGAGCGATATACTCTTTTCCTTAATTAAAAATGACTTTAATAGTTATTAATTAAAGGAAAAATAATATTTAGAGGAAAAGGGGCCAAAAGTGACTTAAGTGAAATGTAATTAAATTAAAGTCACTTTGATAGAGTCAATGGTGGATCTTATAGAATAATAATAAAATAATAAAATAAGATTCTTCTAGAGGATTGGAGATCTATCCATCAAATCTATAAAAGGAGAAGTGAAGGTCATTTGGAGATATCTTGGATTGGATCATTTTTTGTGTGAGAGATTTGAGAAGTTGGATTCTCTACTTCAGTAGCAGCCCTAGGAAAAAAATCCTCAGGTGATTTAGTGAGAGTGGGCGAGCACCCATATCTTCCCTTGGTGGATCCATTCAGGATTCACAGGTTGCAGTTTATTTCTAGTTTGTTTTGGAGGCAAGTTGCGGCATTGTTGTAGATCTATTTGGGCCATTATTTCAGCCATTTCTAGTTTTTGTACCAGTAGTTTTATATTAATAAAATAAGGCTGAGATCTTCTGCATACTTACATTGTCTATTATTCAGTTGCAGATTATATTTCCATTTTTGCCGTAAATATTGTCGTTGATGCTATGCAAAATTTTTATAATGAAATTATTTTACATGGAAATCTTCTAGTGATTTTATGGTTGAATTAATTTCTGGCAAAATTCTTAAAATATCCCATTTGGGATATTACAGTGGTATCAGAGTTGGTGATATTGTCAGCCTTAGGGTTTACTTTCCAAATTACCAGAAAAGTCAAGTTCAAGGGTTTTACTATACATTAACTTCAGAATAAGATCAAATATTTATTACTTTTGCATGCATTATTGCACCATTGATTCTAATCTCAGTTGTTTGAGTTTTTTTATCTTGAGCTTCTACATTTTGTTGCCTCAGTTTGGAGTGCGTATTTCTGGAGGACACAACTGGGTTATTGTGATTTTTATTGGTTTCAAGGCTCATTAGCTTTTCAACTATAGGCGAACCTCCATGGGTTGAGATTGATATTCTATTTCTAAAGCAGCGTGGTAGTCTCTAGGCCAGCACAGAGGAGGAGAGTTCAGCCTAGTTGTGGAGGAAGGTCTCAACCATTTGAGTCTTGTTTGTTGAGGGAGATAGAGGAAGTAAAAGAGGGATTATTTGTAGCACATTTGGAGGGTTGTTGAGTATTTCGCTGATCATTTTCTAGATAGTGTATTTAGCAGCTACTAGGAGAGCGTAGGGCTTATTGGGGTCAATTTTGGCGGATCGTGATTTTGCCAAACCATTTCTGGTTTTTGTTCGGATTGGCTTGAAGATTCTGTGAGTAATTTTTGAGAATTTTATGAGCACCAGATGTAGATGTTTTCACCAATCCATTGCAGCAGCTAGTGCAGAATTGCTACTAGAGAGCATTTTGCTAGGCCAAATTTATATTGGAGGGCCAAAATTATTCAGCTAGAATTTGTCCAATATTTTTCTTGGTTTTTTGGATTTTTTTAATAGAGTATGTGGTTAAAATATTGGCTTTTTCTGAGCATCAAATCAGCCCATTTACGCAGTCCCTACCCAGTTAGCAGTTATAAGAGCTAGGCAAAAATGGCAATTTTTGAAAGTTCGAATTAGAGAAAACCATTTCTGGGTTTTTCTAGGTTTTGTGAGTAGAGTTCATGGTTAAACTCCCAGAATTTTCTGAGTAGTAGATCATCTCATTTATGTAGTCCCTACTCATCCAGCAGCTATAGGAGCTAGGAGAAAAAGGGTCAGATTTTGAAGGTTGGAATTCAAGGAAACCATTTCTGGGTTTTTATGGGTTTTGGGCAAAGATTACCTTCCCAAATTCCTAGAAATTTCTGAGCAGTAGAAGTAGCCCAATCGGCAGTCTGAAGTCAGCCAACAAAAACATTTCCAACAGTTGCAAAATTTCCAGATTTAATGCAGAGCTGAGGAGAGATCATTTCCTTGCATCTGGGGTAACATTTTTTGTATCTTGCTTTGCTAGGATGAATTCATCTAGAGAAAAAATAATTTTACTAGAGCCTAAATTATTTTCTGGAGTTAGATTTATCTATTGGGGCAAGGTATTTAAATGAGCAATGTAAAAACATCCCAATAATGCATTGTTGTTGTTGCCATTAGTTTCATTTTTGATTGATGGTTGGACAATGTATTAATTTATGTGGGTTGTTTTTGTGGTACCTTTTATTGTTATCATAAATTTGTATTGTTGCCATAAACATGGAGTTCTTAAAATACCTCCTAAACCCACATAGCAGCATAGTCGTTTAAGCCTTGAACCACAATGTTTCTATGGACCAAGAAACCAAGCAAAACAATAGACCTTTCTTAAAGGCGGCCTATGCCATTCTTCAAAAGGGGCAATCCAGGGGCCTACAGAAAGAACTATAAATAGGGAACAAAATCCTTGCGCTTGGGAAAGATTTGAAACAGATGAAGATCACATGGAGAATTCTTTCCAAAATTGAGGAACTTGATGAAATCCTTTCCAAAGTAAAAAAATCAGATGGGAGAAAATTAATTTGGGCATTAAAATCATGTATGCTTTCTCTCATACAACCCAAGTTCTTGGAGCAAACTTGTGGAGGGGTCACTTCCAATTGCAACTTGTCTCAACAACATCATGAGACTAACCACCCCTACATCCCCTTATAATGATGACATTATGAGGAGAGTTTTCAAACTGATGGTAGGGACTGTTCAGGATTTGGACAATAGTGCAGGCTCTACCTTTAGGAAGAAGATTGAGGTTTTAGGAGGTATGGCCACATTCAGAACATATTTCATCATGTTTGATCTTGAATGTGATGGCTTGATTCTGCATATGTTCCAATGCTTCTTTAGCATTAGGAGACATCATTTTGACACGTTCATAGCACACATGCAATGCATCCTGTCATCATGTATGATATATTGTAAGGCCCTTTGCAGAGATTTGTAGACTAGGGTGTTGAGTATTTGGAGGAGAGAGCAGTTGGTCTCACCTACTCCTTATGACCTAGCCCAAGGGCTACTTGAGAAGAATATTGGGCTATTCAAGAGACAGTTGACCAGGGAGGAGCTGCTCCAGTTTGGTGGATCAAGCAGCAGAAATTAACTAAGGAGGAAGGGGCATTTATTCATCTGCAAAGAACCTTGGGGGCCTGATGACTCATGCTCGAGTGATGCAGATGATGTGTCAGAGGCAGAACAAAAGGAAATTCATTCTGTATGCCACAATGAGGACCCTTCGTTAGATGAGTCCATGGGATCATATGAGGATGCTTCTAGGGAGTGAGACCAGTCATGTGGAGCTGATGACAATAGGCCAGAGTTATATTCCAGTGTGCAGGGTGAGCAGTTAGGGGAATCTATGGGAGATACTCCGAGTGATGAGTCACTTGTGACAATTCAACTGGAGCAGCATATGATGGAGCTTAAGTCAGCATAGGAGGAGGCTACACACATCATGCATGATCGTCCGTTATGGGAGAGCCAAATGGAGGCTCACATTGAGTCTATGATGGATGTACAACTACCCTTAGGGTTAGCCATGGGTGAGGATAAGACGGATGTACGGGCATCTAGCGGGGAGGCGATAGTTGCAAATACTTATCCTCATGAGATGTTGGAGGTTGATGAGATAGTTTTGTGAGAGGCTAGTATAAAACAGGAGCATTACATTCTTAATGAAGATAGGGATGAGTTGTTGGAGATGGTGGAGCATCCATCGTCGGGCCGATACACAGATGAGGTGCAGATAGATGCACATGCAGTCAGCAGAGCAATAGTGCTTTTAGGGAGTAACACTCTCTAGTAGTACATCGATGGGGCTTGCAGCATATCTCACCTACTTTGGTATTTTATAGAGAGGGGGTCCTTCCTCTATAGGCAGACCTTGTCGGTAGACGAGACAGAGCCACGTGAGTTGAGTATGGGTTGGCGACAACACTCCAGACATGTTCCGTATGTAGATGTCACTACATTGGATTCTTCCTCTAGGTAAGATTGGTAGGAGATCATGATTTGGTACCCTCTTGATGGTACGATCTTCTTTGTAGGGAGCATAGTGGAGAAGGGGCCCTTAGACATGACAGATGATACAGATTCATGTTGGTAGTGGGGCACAGGCCAACAATTCTTCAGCATTCCATCCTGACTTCAAGAGAGCAGGGTTAGCATCAGATCAAGTCCAAAGTTGGATTGGAGAGAGGTTATGAGTTGGTATTCTATTGATAGAGTATTATTCTTAGTCTCGGGTACATTTAGGCAGGAGCACTTGGATAGGAGATATGCTACATGTTCCATTAGGCCATGGATTGAGGACTAAAATTCCATCAGTATTTCAGTAGCACTATCTCGACATCCATAGATCAGGATTAACCTCGGCCTAGACCAGGAGTTAGAATGGAGAGAAGTGATGAGTTGGTACGCAATTGGTGGGGTATCTTATACAGTTAGAGGTATAACACATCAAGAGCCATGAAGCATTCATGCTCGCTGGCAGACTTCGCTTCATGGGGCAACAACTATAGCCAGAGGCAGTACGCAGTCCGAGTGGTGGGACTTGGGCGATGATGGGCCATGGTGGTGTTGGGATCCGGGAATATTTTTTGATGATAGGTAATTTGAGAGATCAGTTTGGGATCTAGGAATTGAGGGGTCTATTCTGAGTGGCTTGACACAGGTGCATAGCAACACCTAGGGGTTTGTATGGGATCCGAGCATTGGGTCTCAATTGCATCGGGCCAACAGGGTGGCCCGCATATTTGGATTGCTTGAAGGCATGTAATATTGGGGTGGAAGGTCTGTAATATTCCTTTTTTTTGTATCACCTATGACAGGGGCAGGATGGACTTCCAGATTTGGGAGTAGACAGATCACAGAGACAGGTTGGTGTCATCAGCGGGCCTAGGGGATTTTTGGAGGATTTTTGAGGAGTTTCTATGAGGACCAATGGTATTCGATTGATATATTCCATCATCTGCATAGTTTTCCTTTCGTTCTGACACATTCAGACAACTTTCAAAAAACTGAGTTATTTTTGGGCTTAACTCAATTAATTACGCTCAAGGTGGCATTCCGGGAGAAATACATGATAGAACACTTTAGTGTAATAGCTCGTTGGAACCGGAATGAGGAGATATTTAGGATGGGATGCTAAGAAGTGACTTTTATTGCCATAGATAGTACCATGGGAGATATACTCTTTTCCTTAATTAAAAAATGACTTTAATTAGTCATTTAATTACAGGAAAAATAATATTTAGAGGAAAAGGGGCCAAAAGTGACTTAAGTGAAATGTAATTAAATTACAGTCACTTTGATAGAGTCAATGGTGGATCTTCTAGAATAATAATAAAATAATAAAATAAGATGCTCATAGAGGATTTGAGATCTGTCCATCATATCTATAAAAGGAGAAGCGAAGGTCATTTGGATATATCTTGGATTGGATCATTGTTTTTGTGAGAGGTTTGAGAAATTGGATTCTCTACTTCAGTAGTAGCCCCAAGACATAAACCCTTAGGTGATTTAGTGAGAGTGGGCGAACACCCATCTCTTCCCTTGGTGGATCCATTCAGGATTCACAGGTTGCAATTTATTTCCAGTTTGTTTTGGAGGCTAGTTGCAGCATTGTTGTAGATATATTTGGGCCATTATTTTAGCCATTTCTAGTTTTTGTACCAACATTTTTATATTAATAAAATAAGGTTGAGATCTTCTGCATACTTACATTGCCTATTATTCAGTTACAGATTATATTTCCATTTTTTCCATAAATATTGTGGTTGATGTACTTATGCAAATTGTCTATAATGAAGTTATTTTACATGGAAATCTTCTGGTGATTTTATGGGTGAATTAATTTTCGGAAAAATTATTAAAATATCCTATTTGGGATATTACATTGATAACCCAACACTGAAGATAGATCCCAAAGTTCTTTCTCTATCTGATGGACTCCCTACCCAGTATGCATCAATTAAGCCTTGTAGCTTCACACCATCAGTCCTCCTGTACCATAAGCCAAAATTTTGTGTGCCTCTGAGGTATCTAAGCACATGTTTTGTTGATTTCTAGTGAATATTGGTAGGCTTCACCATAAATTGACTCATTTGATTAACTGCATAACATATGTTAGGCATTGTGTTCACCAGATACATCAAGGACCCCACCAATTTTCTATAGATAGTGGCATCTACTGCCTCTCCTATAGAAACATCCTCCTTCCTTCAGTTGGTATCTAGAGGAGTGTCCATAGGCTTGCAGTTATGCACATGGAATCTATAAAGTATTTTAGAGGTATACATCCCCTGACTCACAAACAACTCTACATCTCCCTACCACACCTCCAAGAAAATGAAGTAGTGTTTGTAGCCCATGTCCTTCATATCGAACTCTCTTGCATCATCCTACTTACAAGACTAGATCAGCTTCTCATCCCCTATTAGTATCAATTCATCCACATATAGGAATAGAATGAGAAATTTTCCATCTACCAAAATGTATTAGAGAATGGGATCTGCTTCAATCTTAGTGAAGCCCAATCCATTAAGATATGTATCTATCTGAGAGTACCAACCATGAGGTGCCTACTTGAGACCATAAAGGATTCTCCTGAGTATAAACAAATGTGTCTCCCTATAAAATGTTTCAAACCACTTAGGATGATCTATGTAAATATCTTCCTCAACCACTCCATTGAGGAATGTAGTCTTCACATCCATTTGGTGGATCTTCCACCCCATCTGCACAACTAATGCTATAATGGTTCTGATGGAGGAGAATATTCCCACATGGGAAAATGTCTATTCATAATCAACATTTTAGCCTTTGGCAAAAAATTTATCCTTATACTTGTCGATACTTCCATCAACAGAATGTTTCACTTTGTATATACATCTGGAACCAACCACTGACTTGTTATCTATTATTGGCACCACCTCCCATACATTTTTCTTCGTGATGGATTCATAATCCTCCACCATGTAATCTACCCACATTGGTAGGGAAACTGCCTCCTCAAATGAAGAAGGCTCATAATCAAAGAGTTCTATCATGAGTGCCATATAACTGGTATATCTATCTTGTGATCTCCTTTTCCTATTAAAGGATGTAGGAGCTCCCACATGCTCTTGTTCATCCTGCACCAGCCTATCATCCTCTCTGGTTCTCTTCCTCCCCTCTGGGATATTTTGATTGAGGGGGTGCCACCACTCGTCCTACTCTCTCATCCTCCACATGTGTCTGCTCCACAACATCCCAAGGCTTTGACTAAGGCTCCTCCTTAGAAGCTAGAAGTTCCTCCTCTGGTGGAATACTCAGCTCTCACTCTAGAGAGCTTCTCATGGCCTTCTCCTCATGAAATATGACATCTCTCCTCATAACTGTCATCCTAAGTGATGGAGAATACACCCAATAGTAATGAGGAACCTATTTGTATCCTACAAATATCCCCATCTCAGTTGTAGTCTCCAAATTTTTTTTCTAACCTTGGAGACATGAAAATAGAATGTAGCTCCAAAATTTTGAAAATGGGCTTCCTTTCATAGAAATCCTCTTCGGGTTTGATCATGCAAAGTATTTTGTAAGGGCTCTGATTCTGCAAATAAAATTTTGTATTACAAGCTTCTTCCCACAAGGATAATGGAAGTCATTGATCATGCAACATTTCTCTTATAGATCCTAAAATTCTTATATTTTTCCTCTCTACCACCCCATTTTGTTGTGCGTTGTCAAGTGCAGTTAGTTCTCTTCTAATACCTTCCTTGGCACAAAATTATTTGAAGGAATTAGACACAAAATATCCTCCATTATCACTTCTCGAGGATTTAATTTTTTGTCTAGACTCATTTTCAACGGATTCTTTGAATTCAATATTTTTTGCAAACACTTCATCTTTCTTCTTCATAAAATAGATCCAGCACTTACGAGTAAAGTAATCTATGAAAATTATATAATACATGTGCTTTGCAACTGAGACTGTAGAAAATGGTCCACACACATCTTATTGGACTCACTCCAACATGGCTCCAGCTCTACTATATCGTCCCTCGAAGGATTCTTTGACAGATATTTCCAAGAGTGCATCCCTTACAAACATTGTGTTGGTCAAGGGTGCATTTTGGAATTCTAGTGGTGACCTACTGCATGATTTTCAAAGCTCCATGGTGTTGGTGTCCCATGCACCTATGTCAAATCTCTCCAACATCTCGGCCATGAATATGTTCTTCTTTTCTTCTTAATGCAACACATGCATCCACCTCTATCTTGTAGATATTTTTCACTCTAAGACCATTTTTTTTTTTTTTGTCTAGTAGCAACATGCTTCAAAAAAATTTTCCCTTTACTAAACACCACACCATATCCTTTGTCCTCTAATATAGCTATAATATAAATCAAATTTCTCATCAGCCCAGACACATACATTACATTTTTCAGGTGAAGATGGGAGCTTGGCTCCCTCTTAAAGGTGACAGTACCAATCCCTTTGGTACTATACCTCCCATCATCACCAAGTTCCATGTGTAATTGTAGGTCCTTCTCCTCTAATTTTTTAAAGAAACCCTTGTTTCCTATCATATGAAATGAGGCAAGGGAATCTATGTACCATAAATTTCCTTTTACAGTACTAGTCACACATGTAATAAGGCTGAAATCCAATTCAAATTGTCATGTGAGAGAATCACCTCTTGCTCCTCATGCATGATTCTTCCTGGATTTCTTGTGTGGAAACTTGGTTGCATGGTGTCCATATTCATGCCAATAAAACATTTAATTTCGTTTAGTTCCTTCTTCTTTCCCTGGTTTTGGCTATATTTTTCATTTCCTTGGGCCTTCTTGCCGTTGGATTTATTTCCCTTGTCTTCCAAGGAAGATTTTTCTTCCTCCTCAACTCTAGATGTGACACCATCACTAGTGTTTCTTCTATTCTTCTCTTGCACCAAATCAGACCAAAGTCTCTCCCAATATAATATCTTCTCTCTTCCAATAACTAAATCATGATAGTTGTTTTAGGATTTCAGAAGGTCAAGGAGTGCTAAGCTCACAACTTCAGATGATGGCACATTCTCTCCTATGTATAATTTTAATTTTGATTTGAAATTGCTCAGATAATGTACTAAAACATAAGACTCAAATCTACTCTACTTATCTACGGAAGAAAATTCACAATCGAGAATACATATCAAAAAAATGCATCATGATTAAACACACATACACATAGATTTATCTAGGGGAAATCAACTGCTCAAAACCCCTTCCTATATGTATTGCATTAATCAAAGAATTTGGATGAATACAATATGCTTGCTCAAGCTTGAGTACAACTTGCACATGTATCTTTTATCATCTACCTGTCTAACTGAACCTAGCCAATAATTAGCCAATTTTTCAATCCTCCAAGTTCCTAATTCCTTGCGTTGTTCCTTGAGGAAATAGTCTCTTATTATTTAGGAATTTCCCCCTATTTTCTTGCGCAATTCCTCTGGGTTGATCACTTGACCAATAAAATAGTTATACACTCAATCTAGTATATAAGTAATTGTACATTTCCTTGGAAACTCCACCATAGAAGGGAAAACCATATTATTTGCATGCATGGGATAATTATTAGATGATTGATTAGTTAACTATATGATCTCCGAGTTAGACTTATGTCCCACTACTTAATTGACCACCCACTAGTTCTATTAACAGTTACAACTAGTTTACATGATTACAACTAAAATTAACTCAACCTAGGCTCCTAAAATTTAGAAATCACTACATACAACTGGACTTTAGGCCCCTAACTCAAATTAATTGAGTTAACCGAGTGACAAGCTCCATGTCACCTTAATTAACTACTCCAAGTTGTCTGTTGATGTGGAATTCTGAATTTCCTCAATTTGACCAAGGAAAAATCAAATTAAGAATTTATTGTTGCATTTTAAAACACTCCATCTCAGCAAGAAAGGGATTATAAACCACCCCTATCATGCACCTATGGAATATATTGCATGTATTCTCTAGTTGTTTCTACTCAAAAAAAAATTATTTTTTGAATAATACCTACAACCCATTTCTTTGTGTCCATAATTATTGCATGAAAAACAATATCCATTTAAAAAACTTTGATAAATGGGAATAATTTGCCTTTGAGAAGAGAAATTTTTGAATCTTTGATTACATTATCTTTGATAGGGATAGAATCATTGTCGGTTATTCACATGATCTTTATCATTGTTCAAATTGTAGCTATGAACAATTATTTATCTATTTATCGTTGCTGATATATATTTATGTTATTTATCTTTCATTGTTATTACTATTCCTTATTGCTATTATCCACTTGTGTTTGTTGTTATTGATTTCCTTACTGCAACTGATGTCCAATAATTCCTCTGATATTTCTTAGATCTTGATTCCTTTGTCTTCAATTTCCTTAGAGCTTGATTCTTATTTATAACCAAGTGAAACCTTGATGAGAGGAGATATCTGATTACTAATGATACCATCTAGAATCTTGGTACTCTTTTTATATTGATTTAGTTGATTGTAAGTTTTTTCTAGTTCATACCTCAATGAGACAACCTTAGTTTCAATTTTATCACAATGAAAATCTCATTCATTCAGTTGGTTTATCACCACTTCATTCATTCTTTTGAATTCTTCTTGCTTAGTATTTAGAATAACATTTTTTATTTAAATATTCAGCATCTCGATCCTTCTTCTGCAACAATTCCTTCTGTTTTTTATTTAATTTCATAAGCTTCTCAGTCTCCTCTAGAGTAAAGAAAATTTTTCTTCTTAAGGATATATCTTCATCAAGTTCTTACTTCTCCCTCTCATCGGGGGAATTAGAAAGTTCACATCTGAGGTATTGTTCACTTTCAACTCCTACTTCTAAATCCAAATTCTCTTCCATATACATGAGTAGAATTACTTCTTCACTATTACTAGAGGTACACTCATTATCTTCTTGAGATAGTAAATCATGAGATATTATCTGATTTTACTCATGGGATGTTCTCTCAACTTCTAGTACTCCTTTATTACAATATTTTCTAAACTTGCATTTGAAAAATTAAGAGAAAGGTAGTTCATATTCTTTTACATTTACAGCAAAACAACAAGTTACCTGTAGATCGCTCTTTGTTAGTAATTTATTTAACTCCATCTTCGTCCTCCAAATTACCACCAACTAGATAATTTGTGACAAATATATATTCTTCAAGACCATATTCAGTACCTAAGTAGTCATGGTCTTCACCCTTTACTGGTGCATTTGTATTTTCTCCTTCATATATACGTTGAAAACTATCTAGCATTTCTTTTGCAGTCTCACTTTATCAAAGTCTAAATTTGATATACCTTTAAAAATAACCTTCTTTGCATCTATATCATATTCATTCTTCACTCCATGCTCTACAGATAACCATACCTTTAAATCAAAAGGAATTAAATAGCCTTTCATTCTCACCTTACAAAGTACATAACCTTATTCATTTAAAAATGGTACTCCATATGGGGTAAGAAAATTATTAGCCATCGTCTCTTGTGATCTCCTTTCTGGGGTGGATTATGTTGCATCTGGTTACTCTTTTCCATCCATGAACACGAAGATATTGTATTCATTGGCATCTCATGACATTTCTACCACTTTTGGTACATTTCTTGTACAATTATATCCTTTGATATGCTTTGTCTTCTTTCGAGATGGCTTCTTATTCTTCCTTCTATTGGCCATAATTCCTTGGATCTACCTTCTAGAAGGTAAATTGTTCTTGAAAGATTTTTCTCTAATACCAATTGTCAAAAACCGGTATAATACTAAGAGGGTAGTGAATCAATATTATGACCAATTTTAATAATTAATAACAATACTCAAACACTTAGCAATTAATCATTTAAAAAAAAATGAATCACACAACAGTACCATAAACACTATACACAATTGAAACACATAGAGACGCCAGATGTACATGGAAATATGTAAAGGGAGAAAACCACCAACCCTATTTTATTTCTTTATGCAAGTCCAAGCTCCAACGTGTTATTACGGGAAAAGTTTGATGATGAGGTTGAGGGTCTTGGTTCCTACAATAGGCTATCGTTGGCACAATATATGGCAAGTTACTCCTGAATGGAGGTGGGGTATGATTATATGATAGTCCTTGTTGGCCCTAAAGTGCTGTAAATTGAGTAAGGAAAGCATGAATTAACCATTGTGGTTGAATTTGTGATAGATAACCTATGTTGAGGCTTCCCATTTCCATGAAAAAATAAAAGTTTCTATGAGATTGAAGTATGTAAAATATTATAAAAGGAACAAATTGAAAATAGATGGCTTACCACATAGAATGAAACACCGCTACTTTTGAATGTAGAAGCTTGAGTGCATCATCCAACTTCTTATCTTTCCTTTATGCATGCTCATTAGGAAAGAAATATACATAATTTTTTAAATGAACACCTCTTAGATTAAGATGAATCTTGGTTGGAGGAGACATGTGATAATTCTTGACTAAAAGAGACATCTAGTTATATTAGAATCAGAACCTCATGCATGCACACATTCATCTTAATCGTTTGGATTATTTTCATTCTTAAAATTCTTCTGAAATCCATCCATCCACAAAAAAAAATACATTGGCTAGAAACATTCGATGAATTCCTTGGAAAACTCACTTGCAAAATATCATTCATAGGAGCAACGTTTTTACCTTGGCTAGGGTGGCTCATGTTCCCTCCAAGCACTTGTGATTTGGAAAAGGTCTACTGACAAAACCTGCACTTGTAAGGTTTCATAACAACAACTTCCTCATTAATAGGTCTCTTTATTTTATCTGCATGAGTTTAAATATAAAAAATACATCATATATTAAACAAACTATTACAAATGGAAATTTGTAAAGATTTAATAATTATCGAATATATTTCATGGAAGGGATACTGTGACCAAAATACATCAGATAAATTTCAAAACTGACTAAAATTTCAGCACATTTGAAGAATGTGGAAAGGGATAGTAAAATAAGAGCTAGTTAAATTCCAATGGATCATAAAGTTAGAGTTGCCCTGTCTGAAATGTTGAGCACAAGTAGGGGTATTAATATTTCATAAAAGGACTTTTAGAAAGTTGTATGCAACATGAAATTTACAAAATTATCCAAAGATATGTTCAATTCATAGTGCTATGGTTCTGCCTAAATATAAATGTTCTCACATAATTTGAAAAGTTCAGTGAAACAAAAACCAATATAATCAAATTTATGGAAAGTTAGCATGTATCAATACTGTTCATGGAAAACTTTGGTAATATCTAAGTCAAGTCTGTCAAGAATAATTTTCCAACAGTTTCTTGTTAATGTTTTTTCCTTTGAATTCCTGGCAGAGGTTTACCAATCAAATTTACTGAAAATATCAATATATCCAAAAACATTTCTAATGGAAAGTTTTTCCAAAAAAATATATAATGGAAAAATTTTCAAAAAAGAGATAAGCCAATCTGATGCTTAACATTTCAACCAAAATATACCTCAGTTTTTGCTAGTGTATGCACCGCTATGTGAGGCACTATGCAAGGAGGATTGAGTAGGCGGAGAAACATTGTTTGGAGGCAGGAAGATGTACTATGTCCGAACTGCCTAGTTATTTTCATTTTCTTGTCTGAGATCGTCAAATCCTTTGTATTTCCACCCCCCTCCCCCCCCCAATTTTTTTTCCACCTTCAATATCTCCAGAAGCAAAGCCCTCCTTTGAGGGAGGGTTGTACCAATAATTTTTGTCACTTAAACCTGGTGGCGGAAACGGAGAGCATGGGTTGTTTTCTCTATGAATTTATTCAAAGATTCACTTAATTCTCTCTAGACACTCATGGATTATGATCAAAGATTCACTTAATTCTCTCTAGACACTCACGGATTATGATTAAAAAATATGCTTAGCTCTTAGCTATCTTCTTCTAGACAATGTTACACCTTTGTTAGTAGCTTACCAAAAGGTATATTAGAAATTAAAGTATACCAAGTTTCATTCCTATTACACCTAATCCTCCAACAATACTAGGAAATGACCACATGGCTACATTCCAAGACCACATAAACAAAATGTTAGAAACTTAATGACTCCCATAACATCATGCTGGAAACAACCCATTAAATCAAGGCTTTTTCCAATTTTCCTTTCAATTAAACTATTAATGCAGCCGATGACATGGAAGCCAAGTCAACGAGAGGTGGATAGGGTATGGCACCAAATATGCAGAAAAATAATCACAAAAAGGGCCCATTACATTTTCCTTCTTCATTTTTTTATTTTTATGGGCTTGTTCTCCCTTTGGGTTCTATGATTTACATATACTCCATGTAGTGTCAATATATGTAATACTCTTTATATATATATATATATATATAATGTAATTTTGTGCCATGTTTTTTTGTATATGTGTTGTACTTAATATTATTATATGGAGTTATAGTTTAAAAAAGAGGTTTATTTGAATTTTATTTTTTAGGATTTTGTTGTGTGTGAGATACATTATAAAGTATACAATCTAATATTTTTAGAATAATGTTTTAATTTTGTATGTTATTTATAATATAATTATACCTAACTTTACAAATTATTATTATAATTATATACATATTAGAACACACTTTACACTATATAAGGATTATGAAAATTCCGTGTGGAGATCAAGTCAATCAATTGTTATCAAATAATTTAAAGGAGGAAAGCAAGGTAATAAAGTGGAAAAAGTGGTCATAGCTCAAAATTTTCAGTGGCATGTGCCAAAATCTATTCATTGGAAAACAGCCAAAAGAAGCTCAATAGATAAGAGATCATCCAAAGTCAAGCTAGCTTTATGGGATCCAAAAAGGTCCATGGAGAGGTGAAAAAAGTAGTTAGGTCTAAACCAATAAATGAAAGCAAGATACCCAAATATCAAAACAAAATATTGTGATCAAACTACCATGATAAAACTTGGAGAGTAAAGAAACACAAAGATCAATTAGCATAAAATAGGATAAACTAGTAACCAATCAAGTGTGATTAAAAGAGGGAATTTTTCAAAAAATGATGTGTGGGGGGGGGGCCTTCATTTTGAACAAAAATGTAGTGGGGTCGTTGGTGGGCCAACAGTCATTTAACTTATTGACATCCATAATTTTTCCTTAACTGAATTTGGTGCTCAAACACCAAATTTCTGATTTCAATAAATGCCAAATTTCGTTGCCAAGAAATGTTGAGACACCAAATTCCATCCCAATGCTAGAACACCAAATTTCATTGGCTCATTTACTCAAGTGACCAACCCTGAGAACTAAGTCTTTAAATCTAATGGTGTTAAGTTATTTAAACTGCAATCTGGTAATCAAATGCTTTTCAATTAATTTTATAGCCCGTCGTTTGGCTCCCTAGTTTATATGCTCGAAGGCTAGAACCACACCTTAACTCTTAAAGGCTTAGACTTTACACAGTGTAATCCAGTATCTGGGCCCTTTTGTAATCATGTGATTATTCTTCGAAGCCTAGACCCAGAAACTTTAGATGGCCCTCAAGCCTATTTTGGGCCCACTTCCCAATAATCAATATTTATCCAAAAAATCATGAATACTCAAATTTTTTTACAAACCAACCCCTTGGTGTAAATCCCAAAAATTTTCAGCGTCACTTATAGCATCATCATTTCCACCATGTGTTACCCATATTCAGCTCACTTGACCAACCAAAAGTTCCTAAATCACCTAACATATGTCACACTACCTAGGCACCACATCATCACATTGGCCATGTCATTGCCACCTGTATGCCACTTCATCAGCCATGCCACTCTACCACATAATAACGAATATCAATCCAGCATCCAAGTGGTTTTCAAGTTTTCCTATGTAAATTTTCTAAGGGTTAGATGCTCATATTCAAAATTTAGGCGCGAAGCTAAGAACCTAGAACAATGAAAATTTTCTTCATAAACTCATTTGGATCTGGGTATTTAGAAGAAACAACATATTTTCTTCATGCCCAGAGGCCTAGATACCTAGATGCACTTGTCACTACCACTCCAGCCAGCTAGTTGGGCAATGAACTCATCTGATCCACACAATCAAATGCTCCCACATGTCACCTCAACCAAATCATTAGTAGACTGAGGAAATCTAGTATCTGTCGATTTCATGTGTATTCCATTATCAAATCTTAAAAGGGTTTGGATTCCCAGATACTTTTACACTGTATAAACAAGCCACTTGGAACCTTGAACCATCTATTGAAGAATTGAAACAAGATCCATGTCATTTTAAATGGTTACCCTATGCAACCCTCGTATACCCAAATGTCTAGATATCCTTTCCTCCACATGGAAATGATGCATTTAACTTTTCTCCTAAATCCATTTCTAAACAAATAATGAAACCTTATATTTCTCTGATATCCCTAATACAACTTTATTAGTTTTTCATGCAGAAAAATTGGCTTCAAATATATCTTATTAGAACATGCATTCAACTATTAACAAACAGAATAACACGTTAGTTAAAAACTCAACAAGCTTCCCCTGAGATTGTATTAATTTTAACATGGTTGACTACCAACTACCAACATTCTCAACACTCTCCTTGGCCTTGACCTCAGTAGAAATTTTTTGACATAAATTACAACAATATACCCCTTCGGTGTTGATGGAAACACATCCAAACATTGTTGGTCATTGATGGAAATACTGCCTAGAAAAAATATCATTCATAGGAGCAATGTTTTTGGCTTGGCTATGGTGGCTCATGTTCCCTCCAGGCACTTGTGATTTGGAAAAGGTCTGCTAAAAAAACCTGCTCTTGTTAGGTTTCACAGTGACAACTTCCTCCTCAATCAGGTAAGTTTCTTTTATTTGCATGAGTTTAAATATGAAAAATACATCATATATTAAATTAACTACTCCAAACATACATTTGTAAATATTTAATAATTAACATAGATATTTCATGGAAGGGTGAATGTGACCAAACTACATTGGATAAATTGTTGAATTAAACAAACATTCAACACATTTAAAGAATGTGGAAAGGGACAGTAAAATAAGGCCTATTTAAATTCCATTGGATAAAAAAATTACAATTGCCCTGGCTAAAATGTTGAGCACAAGTAGGGGCATTAATATTGCAGAAAAGGACTTTTAGAAAGTTGTCTACAACATGAAATTTACAAAATTCTCCAGAGATCTACTCAATTGATAGTTCCATGGTTCTATCTAAATCTAAGTGTTCTCACATAACTTGAAAATTTTACAAAATAATGAGTGAAACAAAAACCGATAGAGTCAAAATTATGGAAAGTTAGCATGCATCAATACAATTCATGGAAAAATGTAGTAATCTCTAAGTCAAATATTTCCAAGGGAGCTTCACCCAATGAACCTCTAACAAATCACGTGCAATCATATGTTTAATACCCTTAATTTGAGTAGATATAGGAAAACACCTCTAAAAATCACATTATTTAACCCCCTACCAATATAAACTCAATACACCTTCCCAATTTAAAAAGCCCCTACTTTCACTATATATGTAGGTATCCATTTTTTCATTAAAATTTTTTATACCCCTTTTATATTTTTCATTAACTTTGAGCTCTGTTTTTTATACCTCCCAATATAAAAACCCTTTACCCCCTATATATCCTCCAATATATTATGTCATTTTTTCCTCATTACATATCCCCCAATGTGAACCCACGTGCTATGATATTTCTCCCACAATGAAGCCCCCGTGAATATTTCAATGATCATTTTCCATCAGTTTCTTGTTAATATTTTTTTCCTTTAAATTCTTGGCAGATTTTTACCAATAAAATTTACAAAAAATATCAATATATCCAAAAAAAATTCTAATGGAAATTTTTTCCAAGGGAATATATAATGGCAAAAAATTCAAAAATATTTAATCCAATATGATGCTTAACATTTCAACCAAAATATACCTCGTTTTTTGTTGATGTATGCACCACTATGTGAGGTACCAGGCAACGAGGATTGAGCAGGCAGAGCAACACTGTTTGGATGAAGGAAGATGTACTTTGTCCTGACTACCTCGGTATTTTCATTTTCTTGTCTGATATCATCATATCCTTTTTATTTCTCCCTCGATTTTGTTGTTCCACCTTCAAGATCTTCAGTAGCGAAGCCCTCCTTTAAGGGAGGGTTGTACCAATAATTTTGGTCGCTTAAACCTGGTGGCAGTGACGGAGGGCATAGGTTGTTTTCTCTAAGATTAAGGTCAGATTGTTTCTAGTTCTCGTTGGAATTCTTGCAACACCATCAATTCTATTAATACAATGAGTAATTGGAAAGATGGTTCATCATGAAACTTAACAACAATAAAGAAAATCCGATATAGAATTGTTGTGTTGAACAGACAAATGTGCATACTCAGCAACTCGTTGGTTGCTCCACATCTGTTCTATAGATTTTTTTTCGCAACGTCTTTCTGCATCTTGTTTTTGCATTGCCTTAATTTCAACATTGTGGTTGAAATTACTCTCAACGTCTTGTTGCACCTTGTTTCCACACTACCTTAATTTCAACATTATGGCTTAAATTACAGGTGTTGTATCATTTCCATTTCCATTTATAGATCACTAAATCATTCTTAGGATTATTGAAACCCCATAATCATGGGTTGTACAACCCATTGTTTTAAATATACCTTTATTCACTACATATATAAGCTCCACTGAAATAAGGAAAACCATATCAAATGTGCAAACCTTTAATTTCTTATTTCGCTTGAGCAAGAAACTGTTCTTGGATCCAATTGATGATGTATGCTACTATTAATTATGAAACTCCATGTTACTATTTATTATGTACCTCCCGCTAAGCTTATGCATTATTTGTCTTTCTAAACTCTTGACATACAACTTCCCCTAACACTACCTAACATTTTTCATATTTCATTTTTTCTTGTTAGTCATTCTTGTGGACTTGTATCTTCAATTAATTCTCTTTCACAGTTCTTCTCTTGCAGCTTACCTTCAAGTATTTATATCTTCCTTTTCTATCTAGTGGTGAATTTTTCCCTCACATTTCTTTTACTGATAATATCATAGAGATAATAATCTCTTACTACATTCTTTACCAAGGAAATATGCATTTCTTTGGGTTCCTATTATTGTTTCTACCAATTTTCGACTTTCTTCCTTCCTTATTTTGTAGCCTTTAGAGGAAAATATGAATTCATGTACACTATCCAACATTTGACTTGGAGTATTGTGCTTCGTATCTTCAAACAACAGGATATATTTAGCCTTAACCTTTTTATTATAAATAACAACTAAACCTTTTCCTAATAATTTTACTAATGAACCATTTTCAAAAATATCTCTACCATCCTTAAATTCCTCTAAATGAAGAACCATGTTCTTATCTCCTATAATTTGATTAGCGATTATATTGTAAATATACCATTGATCATCCTTTTCTTGTACACAGTACTAGATCATATTTCTCTTATACTTTCTCTTTCCATATCTTCATGTTTCCTTTTTGCTTCATCTTCTTTGGAGAGCTAATTGAGTTGGTTGTACAATTACTTTCCTAATTTCTATGATTATCAAAGTTGATAATTTCAGAGAGATCCACTAAGGAATCAAAGGAGTTGTATCTTTTAATCTTATCCTGACTGTCCTTATGAGAGAAATAAGATCTCTGATGATTTCTTGCTCCATTTAGCATGTTTCCTTGAATTTGAAGACAAAATTAAAACTCATATTCGTCTACCCTTTCCTTTCTCTTTTCATTCAATGGTTTTGTTACTTATTTTTTTAACTCATTTGGAGAGGGAGGTCTTACATTTCCATATCTACATTATGTTTCTTTGTGTCCATAATTTCCACATTTGTAGCATTCAACATGATTTAAGAGGATCAAAGCAATAGTAATTTATAACAATATGCCCGCAATATCCTATATTGATGTTTATATATCCATTATTTGACTTTATATGTATTCTCTAAATGCTTCTACTCAACACATTTTAATTTTTCTTAGAGAAGATAAATTTATCAATCTTTGATTATAATGTCCTTTATGTGGTATAATCATTGTTGGTTCTTCACACAATCTCTATCATTGTTCAAAGTGTAGTTATGAATAGTTATTTATTATTGTCTATATATATTTGTGTTCTTTTTCTTTCTTTATTGTTGCTACTCCTTATGCCTATTAGCTACATGTGTTTCTTATTGTTGATTTCCTTTCTGCAATTGATGTCCAATATTTCCTTTTACTACATTGTTCACATGTATTTTGACTTCTTCAACATGGCTAACAAACCCTTTGTCTTCAACTTTCTTAGAGCTTGATTATTATTTATAGACAAGTCCAACCTTGATGAGAGGAGATATTTGATTACTAATAATATCATCTAGAATCTTTGTACCTTTTTTATATTGATTTATTTGATCATAAATTTCTTCTATAACATATCTCAGTGAGACAACCTTAGCTTCTAGTTTCTCACAATGAACTTCTCTTTCATTCAATTTGGTTTTCACCACTTCATTCATTTTTTTTACTTCTTCTTGCTTAGTCTTTAGGATAAAATTTGTTTTATTCAAATATTCAATATCCTAATCCTTCTTTTGTAGAAATTCCTTATGCTTCTAATTTATTTTCGTAAGCTTATCAATCTTCTCTAGAGTACAGATAAGTTTTCTTCTTGAAGATATATCTTCATCAAATTATTCCTTCTCCCTCTCATCGGGGAACTAGAAAGTTTATATCCGAGGTATTTTTCACCTTTAACTCCTGCTTCTGAATCCAATTTTTCTTCCATATACATGAGTAGAATTCATTATTCACTAAAACTAGAGGTACATCCATTATCTTCTTCGAATAGACAATCATGAGATCTTATCTTATTTTCCTCATGGGATGTTCTCTCAACTTCTGATACTTTTTTATTGCAATTATTTTTTGAACTTTCATTTCAAAAATTAAGAGCAAGGCAACATATTATTTTACAATTAAAACAAAAAAAAAATAATCTACCTATAGATTTATCCTATTTGGTATGTTATTTACCTCCAACTTCATCCTACATATGACCAAAAACTATATCATTTATGACAAAGATATCTTCAAAATCATATTCATTACTTTTGTAGTTGTGGTCTTCACTCTTTACTAGTGCCTTTTGATTTTATCCTTTATATATACATTTCAGGTTATCTATCACTTCTTTTGTAGTTTCACTTTATTAGGGTTTGAATTTGATAAACCTTTCAAAATAACCTTTTTTTCATCTATAGCATATTCATTCTTCACTCCATGCTCTACAGATAATCGTAGCTTTACATCAAAATGCATTAAAAGTATTTCATTCTCACCTTCCAAAGTACATAACCTTATTAATTCAAAAATGGCACTCCATATGGGGTAAGTCGCTCCTGATTAGCCATGGTCCCTTGTGATTTGATTTTTGGAGTGGATTATGTTGCACTTGATTACTCTTCTCCATCTCTTAGTGTCAGAATATGCATTCTACCATCAGTGATCAAAATCACTCTTTTCATTCTCATTTTAGGTGTCCCACTATGAAATTTTTATTTCATTCCATTAGGCCATGCTAAAAATTGTTTCATTGATGGTAGCCCTAGTCATAAAACCTCACTCTCACTCTCCCTCACAAAATCTCATTTGTTGGACCACCTTCATGTCTTGCTGAGCATAAAAACACTTTTGAAAAACTCATTTCACTATGTCTTATCTCATTCAAAGTCAATCATGGGAGTCAGGTCATTCAAGGTCCCATCAGGTTATTAGGTTTCAATGTTAAAGATCCAAAAATGCACCATTTCATCTTAATAAAGTCAGAAAAATATGTGGGAGTGACTCAATAAACATTTAATTTTCATCTGCAGAAGATTATTAGCATGAAAATATGATATTTTTAAATTTGTAATTTTGATTTTTAAGATTTTCATATCAAAATGTCATTTTGATAAGAAAAGAAAGATGTAATTTATTTTTAATTTTTTATGTAATTTTATTCTTTCTATATGTAATAATTTCAATCCCTAGCTACCAACTCAAAGCACAAATTCCAAACTAAAAGAGAAAGGTGTCAAACTCCAACATCTCCATCCCGCAAGAGAGAAAAATCAGATGAAAGGGTAATCAACAAATGTTTCAGAAGAGTGAAAAATACATTAGAAAAGTGGGTTTTCAAAGTCAAAAACAAATAAAATTTACTATTTATGACTAAAGGACATCAATTCAAATTCATTTTCCTCTTCTAAAGATCAAGCCAACACTCCAAGAGCCAAAAAAAATCAAATTCTGAGCGAAATTGGCAAAGGAGAGAAATTGAGGGCGCAAATCCTGAAGTGAGGACGCAAATCAGTTCAAGAGGATGAAAATGTGCTGAGAAGGGCACAAATTAGTTGCTGAGGGTGAAAATGTGTTTAGCAGGGCACAAATCAGTTATTGAGGGAGAAAATACGTTGTTGAGGGCGCAAATACATTGCCAACAACGCAAGTGACCAACAAGTTTAACAAAGTATCCAAGTGGTCATAATTGCCTTTCCAAAGCTCCTCCACTCAGTCATTCACCTCTAGCAATCCAGTAAGAGGAATTTTCCATCACTAATCGCCTTCTTAACTTATATGTACTGAAATTTTCAATTCAAGTTGTAATTTGATGTCTTTTTAAATGTGGAACCCTTATTTTTCTCCCTTGTACTCATAAAAGCCAAAATTCCATTTTCCTTTCACTCAATACCATCCCTAGACTGTTAAAATTCATCCCCTAAGCCTCGTTATCATAAAACCTGTCCCTAAGTTACTAATTCCTAAAACCCTAAGCCCTAGGTACTATTTTAGACCTAGGCTCCTAAATCCTAATTCACATCACTCTTTCATTCCCTATCCCCTCCCCATATCACATATCCCTATCAAACATCTCCCTTAGTTTTCTTTTCTCATCTCCCTTTCCCATTTCCCTTCCCAAATCCCTAGGATTTTAACAAAAATACCATGGAAACAGAAGAGGAAAACACATCATTCACTGAAGGAGAATAAACAGAGATAAGGAGGTCACATAGAGGAGGAAGGGTGCTCAGACTTGAGACTGCCAACACTAAGGAACTTCTAGCCTCTCCATTGACTATCACATGCTTCAAAAATGTTGGATGTTATTACTTTTGTGAGAAAATTCAGAGGGTTAAAAACCCCCCATGCTAACTAGACTGTTCATATCAGAACTCCATGACAATCAAGTTAAATTAGCTAGGGTCACTTTTACCTTATCTTTTGTTGTCATTTCAGATGCTACAGGGATCCCTAATGTTGGGGAAAAATGGTTCAAGAAAGGCAGGTTGAAGAAATAGGATTTTTACTTCTTCCTCAAACCAAGACATCAAAATCAAACAAATAGGTTCTTCCCTTTTTTAAACCTTTTAGACAGATATGCACCTATGATGAAGATTAGAATGAGATATTTTTCATGTGAGGGCGTATTTTCAAGGCTCTATTCCTAACACTTCCGGATCTTGATGCATTTCACTAGGGCAAGGATGCTTAACATTCCCTATTATCTTTTCCAGAGTATAGAGAAGATGGCATACATTGCCTAGAAGAAGGGATATGAGCATAAAATGAAAATATTATTCCATCATTCCCTTATAAAAATCATAGTCCTCCAGCATCTCAATCAACTGAACATTCCATGGAGCACCTTCATAGCCAATGATATCTTCATTGAGCCATCCATTAAGCATGCTCAAAGTTTCCCTTCATCATCTCAGCCCATGACTCACCCATTTTCATTAGATAAGTCCCCTTCACCACCTTCATCTCCATCTCATTGTGACCCTTCATCTCCATCTCATCATTATTTTGGGTCACCTAGTAGGATACATGACATTGAGCCTAAGTGTGCTAGTATGGTTGAGGTTGAGACATTTCCAAAAACCTACTAGAGAGGCTATAGGCATGTGTTTGCTTCATTTGGATTGAAAGGGGCCATGCCTTATACATCAACATAGTTGGTGGATAAAGGTAAAGAGAAAGTCATTGAGCCAGTCATTCATGATGAGGAGGACAATCATGAAACAGAGCATGAATTTCAGTTGGTTGACCTAGATGAGGATGCTAATGATAAAATCACAATTTTTTTTATCAAAGCTAAGGATGCCAAGATTAGTTAGCTTCAAAATAATCTTGACAGGGCTATATATGTTATAAACTTTCTTGAGCAACAAAATGAGCAATTGAAGACCAAGCAGGTCATTGATGAAGTTAAGTACTTCACTGCTCAAAGAGAGGCTCAAGAGGCCAAATTCATGTTAGATGAAGCACTGGATAAGTATGGCTTGCTTGATGAGGAAGAAGAATAGGTACCAAGGCAGATACCTAGAACTAGAGGGCTGAAAAGAGCTCTAGTGATGTAGGAGCATAAGGCTCGAGGGATAAAAACTTCATTTTTATTCCAAAAATAAAAAAAAAACAATTACAAGCAAAGGAGTGGGTTCCTTTACCTAGAAATTACTGTTTTGGTAGATAGGATTTGACTGATATTTAGGAATTTGAATTACTTGTATTTGATTCAATGTATTTAGTTTTAGTTTAATAATTTAGGGAGAACATCAGGAAATAGGATTCATCTAAAATTGGGCAAATTGATCCATAGAATTTGATCAATTTGTTTTGTATGAACAATATATTAAAAATGTAAGTTTTGAATGTATTTGGGAGTGGAGAGGATTTGATGAAAGAGTAATCAATAGAAGAACGTTACATTTCCTCTATGCTTGCGAAAATATGTGCGTAATGAAAATCCTGGAGTTTTTCTATATTTTTAGATAGCACTAAATTGGTTAATTTCAGATAGAGTTGTTTAATTGACTCTGTGCGTATACCTTCACTTAATTTCTGCATTCATTGTGAAATAGAATGATAGCTGGCATTGTTAAATCAATGTATTAGTTCCTTTTCCAATTATTGAGTAATACCTCATCAACAGTGTCAAGATTGGCAGAGTTGAATAAAAAGGAACGTTGTAAGGTGTAATAAATCAAATGGAACCACAACCATCCGATTTGGAATTTGACGGGAATCGCATTTTAAGTTGCGCAGAGATTAAAGTGAGTTTTTAATGTGATGTTTTAGAAATTTAGTTTAAATTTAAATTTGACAGTCCTCACATCTAGTTTAGAGATCCGATGGTAATCACACAAAAAGATGCAGGTGGGTTAATATGGAAAATGGATGCGATAATTTTATAAGCCAGTTTTAATAAGTTAAGAAATCCGTCCAGCACTTAACAGATCTGACGACCTTCGCACTTAGCTTGGGAATCCAACAATCATCACAATTTAATCTGCACATGGAGGTTAAAGAGAAGAATGGATGCGATTCTTTAATGGAAAATATTTTAATGTTGGGTTAAATTCATCATCGAATCAACATGAATTGAATTAGAAAACCTTTTCTATGGGTGTTTTTAATTATTGTTGCATATTATATAATTTATATAATTATGTTGCCGTCATTTACAAAGGGTTATAAAAAGGGTTGAAGTCCACTACTAAATCATGTAATGGAAGGGAAATGCAATTATTAGTTAATTGTATTTCCGTCATTTACAAAAAGACTATAAAGTGGGTTTTAATGCAATTTAAAATTTGTGTAACAAATTTTAATGCATTTGAATTTTGGGTTATAAAGTTGGTGGTTGATGACTGATTTCAGAAAGGAAATAGAAGAAGTTCCACCAGAAATTGAAGACATAGTCTCAAGATTTGAGAACTTATCACTTGCACCTGCATCCAAACCACCATTAGTGGTATCAGAGCAACATTTAGACACTGAGCAAGATCTCAAAGATCAAGAAAAGAAATCCAACATGGCTTACAGAGTTGGAAGAGAAGGTGGTGCTGGTTGAAGAAGTGGAAGACCAGTTGCAAATGTTGAAGTGATGGAAGTTATGCAACAGATGCAAGCTAGATTAGAAGCAATGGAAATGGGAAATCAAAGCGATGCATATGTCGAAGATGTCAGCGAGCCTGAAGTTGAATCTGCATAAGAGGGAGAACCTGCAGAACTTACTCTTGAAATGAGATTTTTTAAATCGGTGTTGGGATCCACATCTAAACCCAAACTTGAAGTTTCATTTTTACAAGAGGGTTGAACCTAGAGGAGTTGATAGATTGGGTTAATGACATGGATAAGTTCTTCGATTATGAATAAATGGATCAAGGAAAAAGAGTGAAGTTTGTCACAAAATTGAAAGGACATGCGCGCTTTGGTGGGATGGAGTAGAGGGAAAGGAGACTTGGTAAGAAAGCCAATAAATAATTGGAATAGGATGGTGGCAAAGCTAAGAGGTAAATTTTATCCAAGTGATTATGATCTTTCATTATTTAGACAAATGCAAAATCTTAGACAGAGATCAATGTTAAAGAATACACAGAGGAATTTTAGAGTGAGCATAAGAGTAGGAAAATTCAAGATACAACGAGAGATATTGAAAGATATATTAATGGTCTCGAAATGGAGATCCAAGATGAGATAAGTTTGATGTCTCCTAAATAGTGGAAGAGGCTTATCAGATGGCCTTGAAGGTTGAAGAAAAACTCATAAGGAATAAATCTACAAGTAGAGGTACTTTCCGAGGAAAAGGAAGTCAAGGTGGTAGAAAAGATCTGACACCTAGAGAAGGAGCTAGCAAAATGCATAAACACACAAAAGGTGATGCAAGTGGAAAGGAGTTTTTCTAGAGGAAGAGGAGGCGAGGAGGAGGAAGAGAAATCGATGTTATAGATGTAATAAGGGACACATATCTTATGAATGTCCGGAGAATGTGGGGACAAATCATAGAAATGTAATTTTTGCTTAGAATGAAGAGGAAGCAACAAAAAAAGGAAAAGAAAAGTGCCGTAAGCATAAAATACACTAGAGAAAGGAGAATATTTGGTAGTTAACAATTTTTTTAAACCAACAAAGGAAGTTGTTGAACCACAGAGGAAAAATTTGTTCGAAGTGTGTGAAAATTTCAAGGGAAATTGTCAAATGGTAATTGATAGTGGCAACACCGATAATTTGGTCTCTACATAAGTGGTGGAGAAATTGAAATTGAAGACAAAGAAACATCCAACACCCTACAAGGCGTCATGGTTCGAAAGGACATCAGCGTTAGTGAATGAACAACGTGGTAAATTTCGCTTGAGGCGACTACAAAGAAAAATTATGTGTGATGTGATGCCGATGGACGTATGTCACATATTTTTGTAGACCTTGGCGGTATGATAGAGGAGCTATGCATGATGGGAAAAAGAACCATACAAGTTTTGTAAAGACAATGTCAATCATACATTGTTGCCAATAGAAGAAGAAGATGCATAAAAGAAGATCGATATGAAATCTTTTTTGAGTGGAAAATAATATCTACGTAAATTGAAGATAATGAGGTAAAATTTGCATTAATTTTCAAACCCAAGGTAGTAATTACTTCCACTAAAATTTCTAATTTACCAATTGAAATTCAAGAGATGCTACAAAATTATTGTGATATCATTGTAGTGATTTGTTTGGATGAATTAAGACCTATAAGAAAATCACCATCATATATATTTGATTCCAAGAGAAAATTTTCCAAATAAAGCAATATGGGATGACTCCTACGAAAAATGAAGAAATCAGAAGTAGGTACATGAAATTAGATAATGAACCGATTAGAGAGAGTTTGAGTCCTTGTGCATTAACAGATGCGAGTCCAAAAAAGATGGAGGTTGGAGAATGTGCACCGATTCAAGAGAAATCAATAAAATAACAATCGGATATATTTCCTCAATTGAATATTTAATGGAATTTTAAGTGGTGCAAGATATTTTACAAAATTGGATTTTAAGAGTGGCTATCATCAAATTAGGATAAGGGAAGGAGGTGAATGGAAAACATTTTAAAACAAATGAAGGATTGCATGAGTGGATGGTAATGCCGTTTGGATTATCAAATGCTCCTAGTTACATTTTGAGGCTTATGAATGAAATACTGAAAGAATTTATTGGTAAATTTGTAATATTATATTTGGATGATATATTAATTTACATCAAGTCTAAAGAAGAACACATGAGACATCTGAATTATGTCTTAAGGAAGTTGCATCAGGAAAATTTGCTAGTAAATTTTAAAAAATGTTCATTCATGAAGGAAGAGTTAGTATACTTAGGCTTTATTGTTTTTGCTGATGGATTGAAGATGGATCCAGAAAAGATAAAGGAAATCATAGAATGGCCTTCACCCAAAAGTTTTTTTGAGGTAAGAAGCTTCCATGGTCTTGCTAGTTTTTATAGAAAATTAATAAAGAATTTTAGTAAGATCAATGCTCATATTATTGAAACTATAAAGAAGGACAAACAACCATTTAAATGGACTGATGAAGCAGAAAAAAATTTCCAGTTGTTGAAAAGAAAGATAACAGAAAAACCCATCTTAGTTTTTCCTGATTTTAATAAACCTTTTCAAGCGAAATGTGATGCCAGTGGAGAAGCTATTGGAGTTGTGTTAAGTCAAGAAGATAGACTTGTAGCTTATTTCAGTGAAAAACTAAATGAGACAAGAAGGAAATATTCTTCTTATGATAAGGAATTTTATGCATTTGTGCAGTCATTAAAGAAGTGGAGACATTACTTAATGTCTAAAGAGTTTTTACTTTATTCAGACAATAATGCATTGCAGTACATTATGCAGTAGCCAAAACTAAATCAGAAACATGAAAAATGGGTAGAGTATCTTCAAAGTTTCAATTTTGTATTGAAACACATAAATGGCCAATCAAACAAAGTAGAAGATGCCTTAAGTAGAAAAAAAATTTTAGTTCAAGAAAGTCAAATTCAAGTGTTGGGTTTTTATTTTCTTAAAGAATTGTATAAAACGTATTTGGATTTTAAAGAGGCATTTGAAGCATGTAGTAATCATGTTTTATTGGACAGAAGTAAGTGGCTGGATTTTTTCTTGCAAGAAGGGTTGTTGTTTAAAAGAAATCAACTGTGCATACCAAATTGTTCTATGAGAGAAAATTTAATTAAGGAGAAACATAATGGTGGACTTGGTGGACATTTTGGTGCAAATAAGACTTATGAACAACTGAGTCACTTTTATTTTTGGCCAAAGACGAGATCTGAAGTGGAGAAGTTTGTGCGAAATTGTAAAGTTTGTCAGTATGCAAAAGGAAGGAGTCAAAAGACAGGTTTGTATGTTCCATTGCCTATTCCAGATAGACCTTGGGATATGGTAAGTATGCATTTTGTTTTCGGTTTACCTAAAACACAGAGAGGAAATGATGCAATTTATGTTGTAGTTGACAGATTTTCTAAAATGGCACATTTTATTCCATGTTATAAAACTAGTGATGCTACTCATGTTGCTAACCTATTTTTCAAAGAGATTGTAAGATTTCATAGGTTACCTAAAAGCATTATCTCTGATATAGACACCAAATTTGTTGGTCATTTTTGGAGGACATTGTGGAAAAATCTTGGTACTAAACTGAGTTTGAGCTCAACTTATCACCCACAGACTGATGGACAGACTGAGGTGGTGAACAAAAGTTTGGGTAATCTTTTGAGAAGTCTTGCACGTGAACATCCTAAACAATGGAATTAGATTTTGGCACAGGATGAATATGCTTATAATGACTCTCCTAACATGAGTACAGGCCAGAGTCCATTCCATATAGTTTATGGAATGCACCCAAGAGGAGTGTATGAATTAAGGAGTTTGGGAAAATCAGAGATGAGAATTGCTGATGGAGAAGAGTTTGCTTCATAAATTCAAGAAATACATGAACATATAAAACAACAATTACAGGACAACAACATCAATTACAAGAGAAGAGAATATTTGAAGAAAAGAGAATTTAATTTTGAGGTTGGAGATTTGTTTCTAGCACACCTGAGGAAGGAAATATTTCCAAAAAGGGCATATAACAAGTTGAAATTTAAAAAAATTGGGCCATGCAGAGTACTGAGAATTTTTTTTGCAAATGCATATGAAATTGAACTACCCCCTGACATTAGAATATCTCCAATTTTCAATGTTGCTGATTTGTACAGGTATGAAGACAGTGACACAAATGATACAATTGAAAGAAAAGAAGAGATTGACTGGTTGAGACAGTTACCCACAGCCAAAATATTGCAGCCAGAGAAGATTTTAGACAAAATATTGTCTAAGAAGACAAGAGGACGAGAATACTTTGAATATTTGATCAAGTGGAAAGATCAACCAATTGCAGAAGCTACTTGGATGACAGAAAGCATGCTACAGAAATTGGGCAGTTCTATGGAGGAACTCATGGACAAGAGCCCATGAATAATTTTGTCCTCAGAAGTCTGATGCAGGAGCATAAGGCTCCAGGGATAAAAACTTCATTTTTATTCCAAAAATGCAAAAAAAAGTTTACAAGAAAAGGAGTGGGTTCCTTTAGCTGGCAATTACTGTTTTGTTAGATAGGATTTGATTGATATTCAGGGATTTGAATTACTTGTATTTGATTTAATGTATTTAGTTTTAGTTGAGGAATTTAGGGAGAATATCGGGTAATAGGATTTTATCTAAAATTGGGTAAATTGATCCATATAATTTGATCAATTTGTTTTGTATGAACAATATATTAAAAATGTAAGTTTGGAATATATTTGGGAGTGGAGAGGATTTGATGAAAGAGTAATCAATAGAATAACATCACATTTCCTATATACTTGCGAAAATATATGCGTAATGAAAATCCTGGAGTTTTGCTGTATTTTTAGATACCACTGAATTGGTTAATTTTAGATAGAGTTGTTTAATTGACTCTGTGCGTATACCTTCACTTAATTTCTGTGTTCATTATGAAATAGAACGGTAGCTGGCATTGTTAAATCAATGTATTAGTTCCTTTTCGAATTGTTGAGTAATACCTCATCAAAAGTGTCAATATTGGTGGAGTTGAATAAAAAGGAATGATGTAAGGTGTAATAAATCAAATGGAACCACAACCATCCGATTTGGAATTTGAAGGGAATCGCATTTTAAGTTGCGTAGAGATTAAAGTGAGTTTTGAATGTGATGTTTTAGAAATTTAGTTTAAATTTAAATCTAATGGTCCTCACATCTAGTTTAGAGATCTGATGGTAATCGTACAAAAATATGCAGGTGGGTTAGTATGGAAAATGGATGCGATAATTTTATAGGCCAGTTTTAATAAGTTAAGAAATTTTTCCAGTACTTAACAGATCTAACGGCCTTCGCACTTGGCTTGGGAATCCAACGATCATCGCAATTTAATCTGCGTGGAGGTTAAAGAGAAGAATGGATGCGATACTTTAATGGAAAATACCTTAATGTTGGGTTAAATCCGTCATCGAATCAACAGGAATTGAATTAGCAAACATTTGCTATGGGTGCTTTTAATTATTGTTGCATATTATATATTTTATATAATTATGTTGTCGTCATTTAAAAAGGGTTATAAAAAGGGTTGAAGCCCACTACTAAATCAGGTAGTGGAAGGGAAATTCGATTATTATTTAATTGTATTTCCATCATTTACAAAAAGACTATAAAGTGATTTTTAATGCAATTTAAATTTTTGTAACAAATTTTAATGCATTTGAATTTTGGGTTATAAAGTTGGTGGTTGATGATTGATTTTAGAAAGGAAATAGAAGAAGTTCCACTAGAAATTGAAGACATAGTCTCGAGATTTTAGAACTTATCACATACACCTACATCCAGACCACCATCTAGCTCTATAGAGACAAAGGGAATTTGAGCTTGCTGATCAGCTAACCCTAAATGAGCAGCTTGCCATAGAAATCAATGAGAAGAGGGAACCATGGCTCGATAGAGCCAATAAAAAATTGGAGAAGCTATTAGAAAATACCAATAAATATAATGACTTGTTAAGGAAGAAGGTCAAACTCCATGCCCAAAAAGAGAAATTTGCATTGGCCAAGCTCAAAAGAGCCAATGCCAAAATTGAAGAATTGACCAAGGAGGAGAAGAAAGAGTTGGGAATCCTTGTTGAAGCTTCCATACAAGATTAAACACAACATCATCAGCCATTCCAAAAATTTTGAGGCATTTTCTAACTTTTTGCCAAAATCTGGAAAACATTGTGTTTTTTCAGGCAATTAATTAGCAGAAAATTGTGCATTTGCGTAGCACCCTAGGCTCCACGCAAATAATTGGCACACTTTTTGAGGAGAAGTAAGACACCATTGGATTCCTAATAACTCATACATCTCAGAAAATTGTGTTTCTAGCCTTGTTTGCATTTTTGATGGGTGAAAACTAAAAAAACCATCAAAAACTCACATTTTTGCCCCCTTTTTTACCTTGGCACTGCACAAATACCAGTCGTGGGGTATTGACATTTTAAAGGGGAAAATGGCCTCCATTTTCAAAACTTGAGGCATATTTGGAAAGAGGACATGAAGGGCTTTCCAACAAGCCATCTTGGGCCTGATTTGGACATCAAAAAGGCCTCTAAACGTGGCCCTAAACACAAAGGGCGCAAATGACACTAGGATAGCGCAAATGCACAATGGAGGGTGCAAATGTCAAATTTGCTGATTTTTTCAAAAGTTCTCTTAAGTTTTGACTTTTCTTCAAAAAATCATATTTTTACTCATGTAATTAATGATGGTAAAATGTAATTATGTCTGAGATTACTTACCTAGGGTAGATTCATCGGTTAAAATTCATTAATGAGTCATAATGAATCAGTTGAATGTAATGAGGAGTGAGTCACTTGGACCATCCTACACTTCAGTTTGCAGTTCAGTGTTTTTTGGATCTCTTCCTCACCTCATGGATTCGACCCCTTAGGATGAGTGAAGCTTGTTTTTATGTCTATTTAGCCCCTTTCTTCACATTAGTGAAGAGTTGAAATCAGTATGTATGTTTGCTAGTTGATCAAGGAAACTTTGTACTGAGTTTGGCCAGCTAATAAAGAGGAGTTGCAGCTACGTTTTGGGATACTTTTGGTATTGAATGTCTATCATTTTCTTTTCTTCAGTATCATATGTTTGAAAGTATTATATTCATGTTCACTACGTTTCTATGTTATGATCTCTTAGAAGTTAGATAATAAGAATACATGTTTGCACGTGCTCTGTTTTGGGTAATTGATCATAGTTTGTCCACTTTCATCTATCTAAGAAGAATACATATCCCGTGCTCTTCCTAGATTCTTTTTAGTCTCGACACCATTCCATCACAATCCTCTTCAAGTGATAAGAATTGTACCTACCTTGCCCCATTCATCCTTGCAACCCTAACTCATTTGCCCTGACCTAGATTTCCTTGACCTAATTCCTTCATCCAATGATTCCCCAACCAAATCAAATTCAAACAACCCCTTGCACTCTATATCTAGCCTAAAAACCCTAATTTCTCTAGCCCTCCTAGCTGTGACCCTTTTTGGAGAGAGCCCTCTCTGACTTGATAGGGCTAGCTATCAAGTTAAAAGCTTGGTTTGTGGTTACCTCTGTTGGGATTCCTTATTCAACCTTAGGTATATGGTGGAGTGATAAAATATTGGTGTCGTTGCCGGGGAATGAAAAGACAAACTTTTCCCTGGGTGTACAACAAAAATCTATTGGAAATTGATCCCTTAGATAATGGGTTCGAGTTTCATAATTTCAGTTCCTCAAAAGTGGATTTGGCTTCTCGAAGAAGGTATATCAGGTCTAATCCTGATCCAAATCCATTTTCTCCCATTAAAAATCCTGAAAGAATCCTAAGGAGGAAAATATCTCAGCCAACTTCAAGTTCTTTAGAATCTCCTCCTCAAAATTTGGTAAGATCTTTCTCATTATTTGATTTGGTAGCCATACAAAATTTAGTATTTGATACCAAATTTGAGTTGTTACTATTTAGAACCAAATCTGAGACTGATTTGAATACAATAGTCCCTAAACCTTGGATATTAGAGATAAATACATCACTAGTTGAAGCTACAAACGAGATTGATGTTAAAATCTGGAGACAATATTACAAGCTAGAAAATTTAGCCAATACCCTAAGTTACACTACTGAAAAAAAATTTATTCAATACCAACAAGAAACCCTTCATATCCCCAAAATTTCCAAAATAGTTACTATTTCATTATCCTTCCCATCATCATCTCAACTTTCCCCTCAAGGACCTCCTCACACTAGTCCATCCCTCGTTCCACCCCCTCCACCGCATTTAACGGGAATTATGGCTCGTTTTGGACCTTTAGTTCTCCCTGGTAATCTTGTTTATCTACCACGAGGATATGGCCAAAGGATTCCCCTTTTCAATGAAAACTCTAAAATCACTTCTCGTTAGCACATGGACAAAATCACAACCTTTATAGATCTTGAGGAGTTAGATGCAGATGATGCCAAGACGCGAATCATCGCACAATTTTTTTCCGATGAAGTTAAAGTTTGGTTTCGTGCCCTAACAACTAATTCTATTAGGAATCCTGTTGAAGTAACTGATGCTTTCTTATCCAGGTGGGATGAGAAGAAAAACCCTTTACAAATTATTGTTGAATATGATTCCTTGAAGCGCAATCCTAATGAATCAGTGCCTGATTACAATTCCCGATACCTCAGAATCTATAATTCCATCCCAAATGAAATGAAACCACCTCCTGGTTTAGCCATTTTGTGTTATCCCGATGCTTTTGACCTAGATATGGCCTACTCATTGAGAAAAATAAATCCCACTACCCTTGAAGAAATGATCAAAAATTCAGTGAGGGTTGAAGCCAATCTATTGATTAAAAATTCCAAACTTAAAACTGAATTCAAAGTGACTATCAAAGAGGAACCTTCCACTTCATCAGATACTAAATTTTATGCTTTGCTTAAAACCATGGAGAGAATGGTTAATAAGATGTCTATTTTAGATAGACAGACAGAGCCACAAATCATAAATCCAAAATTTCGAGGCTAGCAACAGTAACCTCAGTTCCGGATAAAGCGGAGAGAGCAAAGAGCTCCCAAAACAAAGCAACGACATCCAATTAGGACACCACTTGAACATAACTATTCTCAGAGTGATGAAGAGGAAGAACCAACAGTAGAGGAGAACCTTCTTTTCACAGCCGATGATCAGCCCATCTTTCTCAACGAAGATGAAGAATATGTGGAAAAAACAAGTTCACCTAATGATAAAAATTTCATAATGGAAAATGATTGTGAGTTATAAGTAGAATCTAATGACTATCAGAGAGGATATTTGAATACATTGAGTTCCCAAAAAAGGCAGTATACCTTGAGAAGCTGTGATGTTCCAATAACTCCACCTCTGAAGAAGACAATTCAACTGAAAGAAGCACCACTGAAACAAGTTCAAAATAAGAGTAAAGAGATTGTAGCTCAAAATCATAACAGAAGCAATCAACCTTCTGCAAGTGCACCTATCAAAGAAAGAGATATTCCAAGAAAATAAGCTGCACTGAAAGATCATATTGAGAAGAGGGATGTTATCGTAAAAGAGGTAGATAAAACTATACCTTTTAATTTAGAGTGAGAAATTTCTAAGTTAAAGGTGTCTATTCCTCTTACTGAATTGGTCAAAATTGATAAATACAAATCCCATGTAGTCAAAACCTTGAAATTTGACCCTTCATCCGACATGGTAAATGTAGAAGATGATCAGCCCGAGTTAATATTTTGTCTCGCCATCGATGGTTAGTCTGAAGATAGTGAGGTCCCACCATTTTACTTGAGTCTTAAATTTCATCAATGCATCCTTCATAACACTATGTTAGACTCTAGGGCCTCCCACAACCACATGCCCAAAGCTATCATGAATAATCCTGGCCTTGAAATAACCCGCCCATATCATGATTTGTATTCTTTCGATTTTGGTCGTGTCCGTTGGTTGGGTCTAATCAAAGATCTAGTTGTCTCCCTAGAGAAGATCCCAGCCAAAAATGTCATTATGGACGTGGTAGTTGCTGATATTCCACCACGTTTCGGTGTGTTGTTGTTAATATCATGGGGGGCTAAGTTGAAAGGAACATTTCAGTTTGGACTTTTCCTATGCCACCATTCCTGTCTTTGGTCAAATAAGAAAACTATGCTGTGAGACTAAATAGAAATACATGATTACAAACAAGGAAAGGCCTAATAATCATCCTATCAATGTTGTACATATAGACTTAGTGTCCTTCATATTTTACAATGATTCTATATTAGATGATGTAGATTGTGAATTATTAGAAATAGAGAATGTTCCTAAAGTTTCATATTGCATTAGAATAGTTTTAGAAAAAGAGAAAGAGAATTTGCCTACTATATATCTCAACAGCCATCAGAGAAGGCAGACGAAAGTTTAGAACAACATAAAGAATCAGATCAGAAAATTGTGTCAAATCAGAATCAGGAGTTTTAGCACCTTGAAGAAGAAGATGGTATTTGGAGCATGGAATTTGATGGTTCCATTGGCAAAGACAGGGTTGGCATTGTTTTATGGATCCACATCCCATTTCAATAGAAGAATAAGGTACAAAATAATGTGAGGTTGTTTTCCAACAAACTAGCATTCGATTGTACGAATAATGAGGTTTAATATGAAGCGCTCATTACTGGTTTGAAAATTCTAAAAAAAATGGGAGCTAGTAGAATTGTAGACTATGGTGATTCAGATTTAGTGATCAAACAAATAAATTTTGAGTATCAAGCTAATCACCCAAGGATGAGGAAATATAGGAATTCAACACTTGACATTTTGAGAATGTTTTCATAATATACACTTAAAGTAGTGCCAAGGTTGCAAAACTTAATGGCTGAATCATTTGCCACTGCTGCAAGTAATTTTAGATCTACAATGTTTTCAAATAAAAATTTTGAGATTCATATAAAACACAAGCCCGCCATTTCGAATAACTTGAAATTTTGGCACGTTTTCTTGGACGATAAACAAGTGAACAATTTCTTCAGTGAAGGTGAGTTTGAGAATTGTTCTATCGACGAAGTGTACAAAAAGGATGAACAAGTTATGAGGCAAATCAAATTGGCATAATTTAGCTCAAGGACAATAACATTCCAAATGGTCTTATACCTTTGGAAGAGTTATTTGATTAAGATGACATGGCAAGAAAACCTACTTTGGTCCCCACAAAAAAAGGCGTAGAAGATGTTAATATTGGACCAACGGAGCAGCCAAAGTTCATCAAGCTTTCAACGTATTTGCCTCCAGAGGTAAAGCCTAAATATGTTGATTTTTTTACTGAGTTTTCTAACGTTTTTGCTTGGGATTACTCTGATCTAAAGGTGTACAATAAAGATATCATTCAACACACAATCCCGATAAAGCCAAACCAAAAGCCTTTTAGGTAGAAGCTCAAGAGAATAAACCAAAAGTTGTTGCCATCCATTGAGAAGGAGGTAAAAAATCTCGATGAGACAAGCATCATTGTTCCAATCATATTTCCATATTGGATCTCCAATTTGGTTCCAGTGCAGAAGAAGACTGGTGAAATATGACTACGTATAAATTTCAGAAATCTGAACAAAGTGTCGTTCAAAGACAATTACCTGCTGCCCAAAATGGACCACATACTTTAGCGAGTTGTAGGAGCCAGCAAGATGTCATTGTTGGATGGTTACTCAAGCTACAATTAGATCCTTGTGCATGAAGATGATCAGGATAATACAACATTCACCACACCATGGGGTACCTTTAAATATGCCAAGATGTCGTTCGGTTTGAACAATGCCAGGGCCACCTTCCAGCATGCCATGGACGTATATTTTGGTAATGAGAAAGATGCCTTCCTTGTTGTTTATTTAGATGATCTGATTGTTTATTCAAATTTAGGTGATGAGCATTTACACCATTTGAGAGTTTTGTTCCAGTGACGTAGAAAATTTTGGATTTCCTTAAATCCTAAAACGTGTCTATTTTCTATGGAAGAAGGAAATTTTTTGGGTCACATCATCTCAAAATATGGGATCTGGATAGATCCTACTAGAGTTGAAGCGATACCGCAAATTGATTTGCCTAGAAACAAGAAGGAAATTCAAGGGTTCAACGGTAGGATGAATTTCCTACATAGGTTCATTCCCAACTTCGTTGAACATATTAGAGAGTTAACTAACATGTTGAAGAAGGAGAATGATGTAAGATGGTTTGAAAATTCTTGTAATTAATTCAGCTGAGTGAAATTTTCTTTGACCATTGCTCTAGTTTTGACAAGTCCCAATTATTCACTAGATTTTATTATATTTTCTTTTTCTTCTGAGCATACTTTGGCAGTGGTGCTTATGCAGAAAAAAGATAGGAAAGAGCTTTCAATATCATTCTTTAGTCGCAAAATAAGGGATGCATCCCTCAGATACAACATAATCAAGAAACAGGCCTTGGCCTTGGCCAAAGTACTCATGCAAACAGATCCAGAAGGAAGAAGAGGTATGTGGATAGCAGCACTCTTAGAGTATGACCTAGCGATCAAGCTGACCAAGCTGATCAAAGGGAAAAGCTTAGCCAAGATCATGGCTGAGTCTAATCTACATGCACTTGACATCAATCTCATATCAGCATTGTCTGATGACGAAGAAGGTATATGTCTCATTTAGGTATCAGATCTCTTTTCATCATCTCCACGGTATGCTAATATCATCTATGTTTTACAACATTTGAACCCTCCTCTAGGAATGTCATAGAGTAAGAGTAAGTCCTTGAAGCTTAAGGCCTAAAAATATTTTATACTAGATAGTGCACTCTACCAGAAGGATCCTATAGGAGTGTTACTCAATTGCTTGGTAGAAGATGAGTCCAAAGAAGTGATGAAGGATTTCGACAAGAGAGATTGCGGAGGTCATTTGTACTAGAAGACCACAGCCAACAAAGTACTGAGAATTGTACAAGATGGTCATGAGCTACCATGAATGCCAACTTTTCCATGGTAAACATAAGCTTATTCCTTTACCATTACGGCCCATTTCAGTTGAAGCTCCCTTCCAGCAGTGGGGCTTATATTTTATCAGTGAGATACATCCACCCTCATCCGCTTAACATAGATGGATACTTACTGCCACAGACTATTTCAAAAAGTGGATAGAAGCGATCCCAACCAGGCAAGCTATAGACTCAGTTATAATTCAACTTTTAGAAGCTAACATCTTTTCCTGGTTTGGTTGTCCTAGAAAGATCATCACGGATAACGTTGCAGCCTTAAAATAAGATAAGATGACAAAATTTTGTGATAAGTATGGAATTAAATTTAGTCATTCTACAACATATTATCCACAGGGAAATGAATTGGTAGAGTCCTCCAATAAGTCTTTGATCAGCATAATCAAAAAGATGTTGGAGGCAAGAAAAAAGAATTGGAACAAGAAGCTAATTAATTCACTATGGTAGATTGAGTGAGTAGCAAGAGATCCATTGGCATGTCTCCATTTCAGGTAGTTTATGGTGTGGATATAGTTTTCCCTACTTCATTAGTTGTCCCAGTCATGAAACTTTTAGAAGAAGCTGGAAGTGAAGAAAATGACATACAACGTAGAATAAAACAAATGATTCACTTGCAGAAGACAAGAGAAGAAGTGTTTCCGAACACTTGCAGCGGACAAGAGAAGAAGTGTTTCAGAACACTTCCAAGCTCTATGATAAGATCAAGCAAATCTGTGACAGAAAAACCAAGCAAGATGATTTCAAGATCAATGATGTAGTACTCTGCTAGGATGCCAGGAATGAAGACATGGGTAAGCATAGGAAGTTTGATAATTTATGGAAAGGTACTTTTAAGGTTGCAACTTCTCATGGACAAAATGCATATCTCTTAGAAGAAATGGATGGAAAAAGTTGCTTAGGAGGGCCAGTGAATGGTAGGCTCTTGAAGCACTATCTCTTTTGATGGAAAAAACATTCATCTTCATTGTATATATCAATTTGATATTCCTGCAAGTGTGAAGTGGAAAATCATTGGAGTTCGGAGCCCGAAGTGAAGGCCATGGAGCTTCGTTGAGTTTATACCATTTCAAGTTAAGTTTTCACAAGAGTAAGTTCAGTTTTGAGTCATTGTTTTAGTCAAGTTCAGTTAGTTTCATTCAATTTGTGTCATTGAGTTGTCGATATTTAGTCCTACATTTCAGTTTGAGTTTTTTGACCATATTGGCCCAATGAAAGAGGCACTGATCTACAAAATTCAAAGATCTGTGGTTCTTGATACCTCTTTCAGATTTGACATCCCCAATAAGGCCAATGTTAGTGTCAGAATATGCATTCTACCATGAGTGATCAAAATCACTCTTTTCATTCTCATTTTAGGTGTCCCACTCTAAAAATTTTATTTCATTCCATTAAGTCATGCTAAAAATTGTTTCACTGATGGTAGCCCTAGTCATAAAACCTCACTCTCCCAAAAAAACTCTCATTTTCTGGCCCACCTTCATGTCTATTTGATCATAAAAACACTTTTAAAAAACTCATTTCACTATGTCTTATCTCAGTCAAATTCAATCGTGGAAGTCAGGTCATTCAAGGTCCCATTAAGTTATTAGGTTTCAATGTTCAAGGTCCAAAAATGCACCATTTCTTCTTAATAAAGTTAGAAAAATGTGTGATATTGACTCAATAACATTTCATTTTCATCTACGAAATATTATCAGCATGAAAATATGATATTTTTAAATTTGTAATTTTGATTTGTATGATTTTCATATCAAAATGTCATTTTGATATGAAAACAAAGATGTAATTTATTTTTAATTTTTTATGTAATTTTATGCTCTCTATATGTAATAATTTCAATCCCTAGCTTCCAACTCAAAACACACATGCCAAACTGAAAGAGAAAAATGTCAAACTCCAGCATCTCCATCCTGCAAGAGAGAAAAATTAGATGAAAGTGTAATCAACAAATGTTTCAAAAAAGTGAAAATAGACATTAGAAAAGTGGGTTTTCAAATTCAAATACAAATTCACTTTGCTATTTATGACTAAAGGACATCAATTCAAATTCATTTTCCTCCCCTAAAGATCAGGCCAACACTCCAAGAGCCAGAAATTTTGAAATTCTGAGTGAAATTTGCAAAGGAGCATAAATTAAGAGCACAAATCCTGAAGCGAGGGCGAAAATCAGTTAAGGTGGGTGAAAATCAGTTCAAGAGGATGAAAATGTGCTGATCAGGGCACAAATTAGTTGCTGAGGGCGAAAATGTGTTGAGTAGGGTGAAAATCAGTTATTGAGGGCGAAAATGCATTGCCAAGGGCGCAAATGACCAGCAACTTTAACAAAGCATCCAAGTGGTCAGAATTTCCTTTCCAAAGCTCCTCCACTAAGACATTCACCTCTATCAATCTAGTAAGAGGCATTTTCCATCCCTAATCACCTTCTTAAGTTATATTTGTTGAAATTTGAAATTCAAGTTGTAATTTGGTGTCTCTTTAAATGTGAAACCATAGTTTTTCTCCCTTGTACTCATTAAAGACAAAATTTCATTTTCCTTTCACTCAATACCATCCATAGAATGTTAAAATTAATTACCTAAGCCCTGTTATCATAAACCCTATTCCTAAATTACTAATTCCTAAAACCCTAAGCCCTAGGTACTATTTCAGACCTAGGCTCCTAAATCCCAATTCCTGTCACTCTTTCATTCCCAATCCCATCCCCATATCACATATCCCTATCAAAAATCTCTTTCGGATTTATTTTCTCATCTCCCTTTCTCATTTCCCTTCCCTAATCCCTACGGTTTTAACAAAAACACCATGGAAATAGAAGAGGAAAACACATGATTCACTGAAGGAGAAGAAACAGAGATAAGGAGGTCACATAGAGGAAGGGTGCTCAAACCCTAGCCTGCCAACACTAAGGAACTTCTAGCCTCTCCATTAACTGTCACATGCTTCAAACATGTTGGCTGCTATGACTTTTGTGAGAAAATTCAGAGGGTTAAACACCACCCCATGCTAACTAGACTATTCATATCATGACTTCATGACAATAAAGTTAAATTAGCTAGGGTCACTTTTACCTTATCTACTGTTGTCATTTTAGATGCTATAGGGATCCCTCATGTTGGGGAAAAATGGTTCAAGAAAGGAAGGTTGAAGAAAACGTATTTTTACTTCTTCCTCAAAGCAAGACATCAAAATAAAACAAAGAGGTTCTCTCCTTGTTCACACCTCTTGGACAGATATGCACCTATGATGAAGATTATAATGAGATATTTTTCATGTGAAGGCAATTTTTCAAAGCTCTATTCCTATCACATCCAGATCTTGATTCATTTCACTAGGGTAAGTATGCTTAACATGCCCTATTATCTTTTTTGGAGTATAGAGAAGATAGCATACATTTCCCAGAATAAGGGATATGAGCAGCAAATGAAAAGCCTATACCATCATTCCCTTATAAAAAATCATAGTCCTCCACCATCTCAATCAATTGAACATTGCATGGAGCACCTTCATAGCCAATGATATCTTCATTGAGCCATCCATTCAAAATGCACAAAGTGTCCCTTCATCATCTCAGACCATGACTCGCCCATTTTCATCAGATCAGTCCCCTTCACCTCCTTCATCTCCATCTCATCATGACCCTTCATATCCATCTCATCATGATTTTGGGTCACCTAACAGGATACAAGACATTGAACCTAAGTGGGCTAGTATGGTTGAGGTTTATCCATTTCCAAAAACCTACCAGAGAAGCTATAGGCATGTGTTTGCTTCATTTTGAGTGAAAGGGGCCATTCCTTAGCAGGTGGATAAAGGTAAAGAGAAGTTCATTGAGCTAGTCATTCATTATGAGGAGGACAATCATGAAACATAGCATGAATTTCAATTGGTTGACCTAGATGAGGATGATAATGATAAAATAAAAAATTTTGCTAGTGTGCATATGATAACATTTAGTTATTTAGTAGATTCAAACTAAGCATCTTGATAGGATATATATTACATTCTAGTTGAGAAAGAAAATGAGAAGGTTAAGACCAAGTAGGTCATTGATGAATTTAAGTAATGCACTAATAAAAGAGAGGCTCTATAAAGGCCAAAGTCATGTTAGAAGAAAGGCTTTGGATAGTATGGGCTTTTCTGATGATCAATAAGAACAGTAACACAAGGCACACTTAAACTAGAGGGCTGAAAGAGCTTCAGCCTAGAGGAGACAACTGAGCCTAGAGGAGACAAAGGAAGCTGATTCTGCTAACCGTTTACAACCCTGAAGAGCAACTAAAGAGAAATCAATGATAACAGGGAACTATGGGTTGAGAGAGCCAACTGGGAAACTTAGAGAAGCTGTTAGAAAAGACTGTAATAAATATAATGAATTTTTAATGAAGAAGGTCAAACTCCATGTCCAAAAAGAGAAATTTGCATTGGCCAAGCTCAAAAGAGCCAATGCCAAAATTTAAGAGCTGACCAATGAGTAGAAGAAAAAGTAGGACGACCTTGTTGAAGCTTCCCTCCAAGATTAGACACATCATCCTCAGCCATTCCAACAATTTTGAGGCAATTTCTAACTTTTTTTCAAAATTTGGAAAAATCTGTGTTTTTTGAGACAATTAATTAGCAGAAAATTAGGCATTTGGGCAGCTCCCTAGGCGATACGCAGATAATTGGCACACTTTTTGAGGAGAAGGAAGGCACCATTATATTCCTAATGACTCATAAATCATAGAAAACCATGTTACCAGCCTTGGTTTTCATTTTTTATGGGTGAAAAGCCCAAAAAACCATAAAAAAAATCACCTTTCTGCCCCTTTTTTGACCTAGGCGCTGCGCAAATACCAATATTAGGAGAATGACTTTTTGAGGGGGGAAATGACTTCTATTTTTAGAAATTGAGGCATATTTGGAAAGAGTACAAGTAGGGATTTCCAACAAGACATCTTGGGCCTGATTTGGACACCGGGAAGGCCTCCAAAAGTGGCCCTGAACATAGAGGGTGCAAATGACACTAAGATGGCGCAAATGCACAATGGAGGGTGCAAATGTCAAATTTGTTGATTTTTTCCAAAATTCTCTCAAGTTTTAACTTTTCTTCAGCAAATCATCTTTCTACTCATGTAATTAATGATGGTAAAATGTAATTATGTATGATATTACTTACCTAGGGTATATTCATCAAGTAAAAGTCATTTATGATTCATGATGAATCAATTGAATGTAATGAGGAGTGAGTCAATCTTGTTTTATCTCTTTATGCAAGTGCAAGCTCTAACTTTATATTACATTATGTTTACTAGCACCAACTTGAAAAAAGCACCCACTCCCTGATTTTCAGGCACCCACTTTCAAGAGGAACCAACCCACAAATGTTTTATAGGCACCAGCTTAAAGGAAGCACCATATCTATGATTTGAAAGAACCCACTTACAGAAGGAACTAACTACCAAGTTGTTTTATAGGCACCCACATGAAAGAAGCACCAACTCCCTGATGTGCAGGAACCAACATGTAAAACCTAGAATATCCCTTTTTCATAACATTTTTTGACTCAAATATATAAGTACTTTGTCACTCTAAATTTCATATTTGTATTTTATACTCTTACTACTTCAATTATTAGTTAGTTATATATTTCACTGCACCACCAATATACTCAGGCTATCCATACTTATGTTTTTAACTTTGTCTCTACTTTGAAACTTTACTCCTCGGGCCAAGATCTTATTACAACTTCTCAAATCTACTTAGTAACTCTTCCCTCACATTCATAGATGATCACAACTTTTCAAATTTGTTTTGGCAACTCTTTCTCTAATTCCAAATCTAGCTATAGCTTCTCAGATCTACTTATTAACTCCTATTTGCAATATTGGATCTAATTCAACATTCATATACACTCTATTTATCAATCATCATCTTCTCAGATATGCATATAGATATGTTATGGGCTCTTATTCCTAACTCAGCCTTCTTCTGCACTCTTTGGACTCTCTTGGCCTTCATCATTTTCTTGTGTTTTGAAACATCAACCAATTTTTCCACTTAATCAACCTCTATTATTTTTTCAACATGGTCTCTAATAGTCTCATCCTTTCATAAACCTAGCCTTATCATAAGTTCATCCCTATCTGAAATTTAGCCCTTCCAAATTTTATTTGGGATGGACTTCTATCTTTGTCCTTTACATTTTCTTTTATGGCCTTAGTACCTTGCAATATCATGGGTGTCATTCCATGTTTTTTCACATGGGGACTTTTATTCCATTATTTTATCAGCAAATAGGTCATTTGACTGATTCGCAACCATAATCATAAGTTCATCCCAATCTAAAATTCATCCCTTTCAATTTTTCTTTGGGACGACCTACTATATTTTTCTTTTACATTTTCTTTTATAGCCTCAGTACCTTGCAATACCATGGGTATCAGTCCATGTTTTTTCACATGGGAATTTTTCTTCCATGATTGTATAAACATCTAGGTTGTTTTATTGATTCACAACCATAATCATATCTTAACTGAATTTTTTCTCAAACACCAAATTTCCATTTCCATTAAACACCAAATTTTGTTAGCAAGAAATGTCGACACACCAAATTTCATCCCAATGCCAAAATGCCAAGTTTTGTTGGCTCCAAAAAATTCTCTCCTTTACTCATGTGACCAACCCTAAGAACTAATGCTTTAAATATAACAATGCTCATGTGTTCAACCTGTAATATGGTATCTATATCCTTTTGAATTAATTTTTTAGCCCCATAAATTGCCTCCCTTATTTATATGCCCAAAGGCTAGAACCACATCTTAACACCTAAAGTGCTTAGACTTTGTAGCATGCAATTTGGTATCTTAGTTCTTTACAATCATTTGATACTCTTAGAAGCATATACCTTGAATACTTTGGATGGCCCTCAATCCTGTTTTGGGCCGAGTACCTAGTGATCAATATTTATCCAAAAAATCATGAACACTGAAAAAATGTTTAAAAGCTAACCCCCTGGTGCGAATCCCAAAAAAATCCATGTCACTTTCCAATGTCATCATTTCCACTTGGAAGTCTCTTTTTGGTGCCATGTGTCACTCAGATTTTTCCCACTTGGTCACCCAAAAGGTCCAAAATCACCTAAAACATGTCACACTAACAAGGTATCATGTCATCACACTAGCCATGTCTTCACCACCTGTATGCCACTTCATTAGCCATGCCACAATGCCACATAATCACAAAGATAAATATGGCATCCAAGTGTTTTTCAATTTTTCCTATGTAAATTTTTCTAAGGGTTGGATTTCCATATTCAAATTTTAGGCAAAGAACCAAGAACCTATAACAATGACCTATTTTCCTCGTAAACTCATCTAGATCTAGATTTTTAGAGGAAATGACATATTTTCCCCATGCCCAAAGGCATAGATACCGAGATGCATTTATCGTCGCTACATCGCCCAACCTACTTAGCATCCAAATCATTTAATCCATCCAATCAAATTCTCCCACATGTCACCTCAACCACATCAACGCTAGTCTGAGGAAATATAGTATTCGGTCGACTTACTATGTATTTATTTGTCAAATTTCGAAAGGGTTTGGAAGCTTAGATACTTTTACATTGCAAAACCGATTCACTTGGAAGCTTGAACCATATGCTTCCGAGTTGAATGTGAATCCATGTCATTATTTAAGTGGTTGCCATGTAAAACCCCAAAATACCTGGATGTATGGATATCCTTTGTTCTACGTGGAATTATGATCTGATGGAATATTGACACATCTAAATTTTCTCAAGAAATTGGTTTGAACAAATAATGAAACCCCAGCTTTATCTGATATGCCTAGATTTTTTTCACTTCCCGGACAAGTGTAGATTAATCTAATATTTGATAAATAATGAACCCCAAGATCTTTCAAATATGTTTGGATATTCTAGATAAGTCCAGATGAATCCAGAATTTGTCTCTTTCTATTGCTTTCCAAATTGTTTGCACCCTGTATTGCTTGGATGCCCCATGATTCTTTGAATCCTCCTCTTTCTACAAAACACACCTTTAATTCAAAACACTTTTTCTCATCAATACTTTGAATTTTAGTTCTTTCATATACCATTGGAAAGGTCTCTAACATGACTATTAATTAAACACTTTGTAAGAGAATTTAAGACACTTACCTGTACACAACATGCATTCAAATATGGGCAATGTAACAGACCCAAGTTAAATGATCATGTAATAATAATTAATAAAGGAAAAATAAGACCACTCTTAAGAGGAACTTATTCCAAGCTTAATGTTGGAAAAAGATATCCTAGTGGGAATCACTGAATGTGTTTACGACTAAGGGAAATTGGGAAAGGAAACGGGACACAGCACAACTTACTATTTTTTGCAGGTTTTCAGGTCCTCCACTCTCGGAGCCATTTTGGGGGCTTAATGATACAGGTGGATACTGGTGGCCACCCACCTATTCCGTTTGAACCCCCATCTCCAGTTCTTTCAGTTTTTCAGTTTCGGCATAACTTACTATTTTTAGCAGTTTTTCGGGTCCCGAACTTCCGGAGCCGTTTTGAGGCCCTAAACGACGTTTTTTGGGTATCATTTTACCAGCCAATTGGATCATCCAATTTGTCCCGAAAGTTTTGGTCCTCGGATAGATCTTTCTAACGAGCTATTGAGCACGTCAAACGGAGATCGGATGCCAAAGTTATGCCCCCGAGAAGTTGAACCACCAATTTACCCAAACGGGCGCCCACAGTTTTGGCGCCTCATCTCCTACGGTTAGGTTTTTGGACGTTTCGGATTGTACATTGTTTATCAACAATAAATAGGCCCTCGAGCCTCATTGTAACACAGTTCAGAGGGCTGTAGCCACCACATCTCTTCTCAGAGATAGCTACCAGCACCCTAGCTATTTTATTTTCATTATGTCTGTAAGCATATTTATATTATTTGATATTAATGAAATGACACATTACTTCCGCTACATCTCTATGTTTATGGTTATTTCTGTATTATGTTGTGTTCCTGCATAAATCCGGATCAGTGGTATCAGAGGGGGTCTGCTCTTTCTTTGTTTTTCTTTGCATGTCCCCAACGCGGTGAGGGTATAAGGAGTTAGGGCTCAATCTGGTTGACCCCTTGAAAGATCAGCCTCGTAAACCCCGACGACCTCCCATGGCGGAAGAAAAGAAAGACGAGGGAGCAGGAGATCCTATCAAAATACTGCTCGAGGAGGCACTCGAGAAACAAAGGAACGCGATGATGGATAACTTTGCTCAAATCCTTCAACGACTGCCCACATATGGCGCATCTGCATCCAACAGCCACTCTGGAGGCGCCAATCCCTTCAAGGTACAGGTAAACTTTGACATTCCTATATTTGAAGGAAAAATAGATGCAGACGCTGTAGACAGATGGTTAAATTTGTTGGAAGGGTATTTCTCGGTCCATGACTTCTCTGACCGAGAAAAGATTATTTTTGCACTCCTCAAAGCCGCCCCCATGTCAAAGACTGGTGGGAAACCTACCGTGAGCAAGAGGGCGAAGGGGAACCCTCTCTGTTCTCGACCACACCCACTTGGAATTCGTTTCGAGACGGCATCAAGGAACAATATTACCCCGTGGGGAGCTATGAGGACAAATACATCCAATGGACCACGCTGCGGCAACAAAAGGATCAAGATGTGCACGAACTGACGAATCTGTTCCATACCCTACGCACAAAGTTGGGTATTAAAGATTCAGAGAGACATTTGGTGCTCAAGTACCGCGGCTGTCTGCACAAACACATTTAGGAGGAAATGGAGTTCCTCGACATTACATCGCTTGGCACGGCATATCGCTATGCCGCCAAGATCGAGCAGAAATTTAAGCAGAAGAAGCGAGACTTTGGATCTGCGAATCCAAAAGGTGCCCCCGAACCGAAGAACAAGGGGCAAGGCCAAAGCAATGCGACTCAGAACAACACCACAAATCCAAAGAAGGACACCGGGAAGTGGTGTGAATTTCATAACAGCCCCACTCACAGCACAAACGAGTGTCGGGCCAAACAGTCTTTGGTGGCTGAACTAAAGGCACCCGAATCAGATGCATTTTCTGATCCTGAGTTAGAACTAGACAAAGGCAATGACAAAGGGAAGCAGATCATTGATGCAGATCCCAGTGCCATTGTTGCCACCACCAAGATCCAAAAGGAGGGTCCAGAGGATCCAGAGGAGGGGGAGCGCCTCTTCCAGTCGTAGATGTGGGTGAAGGGTTCTCCGCTGCAGTTTCTCGTCGATAGCGGAAGCCAAAAGAACCTCATTTCAGCAGACGTCGTGAAGCGGCTCGGCCTACCAACCATAGCACACCCGCAACCGTATACCATTGGGTGGCTCCACCCAGGGAGAGATCTCCGCATTCGCCAGCAGTGCCGACTTCCATACAGTATCAAGCCATTCACGGATGAGGTATTGTGTGATGTTGCTCCTCTTGATGTAGCTGATGTATTATTGGGCCAACCATACTTATGGAGACGACATGCTGTGTATGAGTCTAGGCCTCGTGCTGTTATTATTACTTTGGGAAATAACTTGTACAGGATACCGGAGGTAGTACCGCCTCCTGCCATCTCTTTGACTACTGCAAAACAACGCAGTAAGATTGTTTCCCAGACCAGGAAATTCATTTTCCTTACGACTCACTCATAGGGAAAGAAGAATATTGTGGCCACAACCTCGAAAAAGGGCTCCCTTTCACGGCTGCAGCAGATGGACAAAGTCATGGAGGAATACGATGACAATTTCTCCTCACTCATAGAGGTTCCTCTACACTGTCAGGACAAGCACTCCATTGATCTGACTCCCAATGCACCACCACCCGATGTTGCCATACATCCTGCAACTACACATACAGAATACAAACATGTACTGTATGAGGTTGATAAAGAAACCAAATTTACTAAACGCATCCATCATGTCCACCCGCAGTTCCATAGCATCTTCAACACATCTAATACTCAGTCCAACAGAATTTGCCTCATCTCATGGAGGATCTCAAAGCAATGGGGACCATTGCTTCCTAAGGAGGGAGGAATGATCCAGGTGGATATCGGTGGCCACCCACCTATTCCATTTGGACCAGCACCATCAATTCTTGCAGCTTTTCACATTCAGCACAACTTACTATTTTTAGCAGGTTTTCAGGTCCTCCACTCTCGGAGCCATTTTGGGGGCTTAATGATACAGGTGGATACTGGTGGCCACCCACCTATTCCGTTTGAACCCCCATCTCCAGTTCTTTCAATTTTTCAGTTTCGGCATAACTTACTATTTTTAACAGTTTTTCGGGTCCCGAACTTCTGGAGCCGTTTTGAGGCCCTAAACGACGTTTTTTGGGTATCGTTTTACCAGTGAATTGGATCATCCAATTCATCCCCAAAGTTGTGGTCCTAGGATAGATCTTTCTAACGAGCTATTGAGCACGTCAAACAGAGATCGGATGCCAAAGTTACGCCCCCTGGAAGTTGAACCACCAATTTTCCCAAACGGGCGCCCACAGTTTTGGCGCCTCATCTCCTACGGTTAGGTTTTTGGATGTTTCGGATTGTACATTGTTTCTCAACAATAAATAGGCCCTCGAGCCTCATTGTAACATAGTTCAGAGGGCTGTAGCCGCCACATCTCTTCTCAGAGATGGCTACCAGCACCCTAGCTATTTTATTTTCATTATGTCTGTAAGCATATTTCTATTATTGATATTAATGAAATGACGCATTATTTCCACTGCATCTCTATGTTTATGGTTATTTCTGTATTCTGTTGAGTTCCTGCATAAATTCGGATCAACAAGGCA